>NW_023608784.1:0-15289 GCF_013339725.1 Rhipicephalus microplus | reverse complement strand
CAGTCGGGAACTGCGATATCTAATGTGAAAGCGCTTGCAAACGTCGTTGGGTTAGGTTAGGTTTGGTTAGGTTAGGTTAGGAGGTTACGTAGGTTAGGTTAGGTTGTTTGGTTAGGTTACGTAGGTTAGGTTAGGTTAGGTTAGGGTATGTTAGTAAGGTTTGGTTAGGGTAGGTTAGGTTAGGGTATGTTAGGTAAGGTTGGTTAGGTTAGGTTAGTTTAGGTTGGGTTAGGTAAGGTTCGGTTAGGTTAAGATATGAACCGCGCTAAAACCGCATTGACATGTCACTTAGTGAGATGCTGTGTTTTCACCATACAAGTCGGGAACTGCGATATCTAATGGAAAAGGCATGAACCGTCGTAATTTTGCCTAGAAAAGCATTGTAAAGTTGGCGAAAATATAAAACGTTTTACTAACGATAGAAGTGCGACAGGTATTAGGTCTAGGTTATGAGTTTAAGCGAGGGCGCGTCGTGAAAACTACCAAAACGACGTCATCTAACGAGATAGTGTTGATTTTATAGCGGTATTAAAACTGCGATAGGGTGAAATGTTGTGAAAGCACCAACAACGGCATGAACAAGCCAAATACTGCGCTGTTCTCCGTTACAAGTGCGGAACTGCTATATTTGTGATATTCTCGTGTTAAATCCGCATGGCAAGCATCGTGGAAACCTTAAAGAACCAATGTCGATTTAGCGAGATACAGCGTTCTGTACTGCATAAGTTGGTGAAAAACTGTGAGGATATGCCAATATCGTAACTGTGAACAAAAACAGTGTAACTAGAGCGTGTTTTTAGATACAAGTGCGAATGTTAGGTTAGGTTAAGATATGAACCGTCGTAACAACCGCATTAAACAATGTCAATTACTGAGATGCAGTGTTTTTCACCATTAAAAGTGGGGAACTGCGATATCTAATGTGAAAGCGCTTGCAACCGTCGTTAGGTTAGTTAAGTTAGGTTAGGTTTGGTTAGGTAGGTTAGGTGAGGTTAGGTTAGATTAGGTGGTTGGTGAGTTGGGTTAGGTAGGTTAAGGGTTAGGTTGGGTTAGGTAGTTAGGGTTAGGTTACGTTAGGTTAGGTTAGGTTACGTTAGGTTAGGTTAGGTAGGTTACTTAGGTTAGGTTAGGTTAGGTAAGGATAATTGGTTAGGTTAGGTAAGGTTAGGTTAGGTTAGGTTAGGTTGGGTTGGGTGTTGTTGGGTTGGGTGGGTTGGGTTAGGTTGGGTTAGGTTAGGTTAGTTACGTTAGGTTAGGTTACGTTAGGTTATGTTAGGTTAGGTTAGGTTACGTTAGGTTAGGTTAGGTCAGGTTAGGTTAGGTACGTTAGAATAGGTTAGGTTAGGTTAGGTTACGTTAGGTTAGGTTAAGTTAGGTTAGGTTAGGTTTGGTTCGGTAGGTTAGGTTAGCTTAGGTTAGGTAGTTTGGGTTGGGTTGGGTTAGGTTGGGTTTAGGTTAGGTTAGGTTAGGTTGGGTTAGGTTAGTTTAGGTTAGGTTAGGTTAGGTTAGGTTGGGTTGGGTTGGGTTAGGTTAGGTTAGGTTAGGTAAGGTTAGGTTAGGTTAGGTTACGTTAGGTTAAGGTATGAACCGTCGTAAAACCGCATTAAACAATGTCACTTAGTGAGATGCAGTGTTTTTCACCTTTACAAGTTGGGAACTGTGATATCTAATGTGAAAGCGCTTGAAACCGTCGTAATGTTGTAGAAAGCAATGTAAAGTAGCGAGTAAAACGTTTTCTAACGATAGAAGTGCGAAGGTTATGTTAGGTTGAGTTATGTTAGTTTAAGCTAGGTAGCGTCGTGAAACTACCAAAAACAACGTCATCTAACGAGATAGTGTTGTTTTATTGCGAGTACGAAACTGCGATAGGTGAAATGTTGTGAAAGCACACAAAACGGCATGAACAAGCCAAATACTGCGTGTTGTACCGTTACAAGTGCGAAACTGCTATGTTGTGATATTCTCGTTAAAGCGCATGCAAGCATCGTGAAACCTTAAAGAACGATGTCATTTAGCGAGATACAGCGTTCTGTACTGCAATAAGTTGGTGAAAAACTGTGAGGTTATGCAAATATCCTAATTGTGAACGAAACAGTGTAATAGAGCGTTTTTAATACAAGTGCGAATGTTAGGTTAGGTTAAGATATGAACCGTCGTAAAACCGCATTAAACAATGTCACTTAGTGAGATGCAGTGTTTTTCACCATTACAAGTCGGGAACTGCGATATCTAATGTGAAAGCGCTTGCAAACGTCGTTAGGTTAGGTTAGGTTAGGTTAGGTTAGGTTACGTTAGGTTAGGTTAGGTTAGGTTTGGTTAGGTTAGGTTAGGTTAGGTTAGGTTAGGGTATGTTAGGTAAGGTTTGGTTAGGTTAGGTTAGGTTAGGTTGGGTTTAGGTAAGGTTAGGTTAGGTTAAGATATGAACCGCGCTAAAACCGCATTAAACAATGTCACTTAGTGAGATGCTGTGTTTTTCACCATTACAAGTCGGGAACTGCGATATCTAATGTGAAAGCGCTTGAAACCGTCGTAATCTTGTAGAAAGCAATGTAAAGTAGCGAGTAAAACGTTTTCTAACGATAGAAGTGCGAAGGTTATGTTAGGTTGAGTTATGTTAGTTTAAGCTAGGTAGCGTCGTGAAACCACCAAAAACGACGTCATCTAACGAGATAGTGTTGTTTTATTGCGAGTACGAAACTGCGATAGGTGAAATGTTGTGAAAGCACACAAACGGCATGAACAAGCCAAATACTGCGTGTTGTACCGTTACAAGTGCGAAACTGCTATGTTGTGATATTCTCGTTAAAGCGCATGCAAGTATCGTGAAACCTTAAAGAACGATGTCATTTAGCGAGATACAGCGTTCTGTACTGCAATAAGTTGGTGAAAAACTGTGAGGTTAAGCAAATATCGTAATTGTGAACGAAACAGTGTAATAGAGCGTCTTTAATACAAGTGCGAATGTTAGGTTAGGTTGAAGATATCAACCGTCGTAAAACCGCATTAAACAATGTCACTTAGTGAGATGTAGTGTTTTTCAACATTACAAGTCGGGAACTACGATATCTAATGTGAAAGCGCATGAAACCGTCGTAATCTTGTAGAAAACATTGTAAAGTTGCGAGTAAAACGTTTTCTAACGATAGAAGTGCGAAGGTTATGTTAGGTTGAGTTATGTTAGTTTAAGCTAGGTAGCGTCGTGAAACTACCAAAAACAACGTCATCTAACGAGATAGTGTTGTTTTATTGCGAGTACGAAACTGCGATAGGTGAAATGTTGTGAAAGCACACAAAACGGCATGAACAAGCCAAATACTGCGTGTTGTACCGTTACAAGTGCGAAACTGCTATGTTGTGATATTCTCGGTAAAGCGCATGCAAGTATCGTGAAACCTTAAAGAACGATGTCATTTAGCGAGATACAGCGTTCTGTACTGTAATAAGTTGGTGAGAAACTGTGAGGTCAAGCAAATATCGTAATTGTGAACGAAACAGTGTAATTGAGCGTCTTTAGATACAAGTGCGAATGTTAGGTTAGGTTGACATATCAACCGTCGTAAAACCGCATTAAACAATGTCACTTAGTGAGATGTAGTGTTTTTCAACATTACAAGTCGGGAACTACGATATCTAATGTGAAAGCGCATGAAACCGTCGTAATCTTGTAGAAAACATTGTAAAGTGGCGAGTAAAACGTTTTCTAACGATAGAAGTGCGAAGGTTAGGTTAGGTTAGGTTAGTTTAAGCTAGGTAGCGTCGTGAAACTACCAAAAACGACGTCATCTAACGAGATAGTGTTGTTTTATAGCGAGTATTAAACTGCGATAGGTGAAATGTTGTGAAAGCACACAAAACGGCATGAACAAGCCAAATACTGCGTGTTCTACCGTTACAAGTGCGAAACTGCTATATTGTGATATTCTCGTTAAAGCGCATGCAAGCATCGTGAAACCTTAAAGAACAATGTCATTTAGCGAGATACAGCGTTCTGTACTGCAATAAGTTGGTGAAAAACTGTGAGGTTAATGCAAATATCGTAATTGTGAACAAAACAGTGTAAACGAGCGTTCTTTAGATAACCAATGTCGAATGTTAGGATTAGGTAAGATATGAACCGTCGTATAACCGCATTAAACAATGTCAATCCGTGAGATGCAGTGTTTTTTCTCCATTAAAAGTGGGGAACTGCGAATTTTACTGTGAAAGCGCTTGCAAGCGTCGTTAGGTTTTAGGTTAGGTTAGGTTAGGTGGGTGAGGTTAGGTTCGGTTAGGTTAGGTTAGATTAGGTTAGGTTGGGTTGAGTTTGGGTTCGGTTAGGTAGGGTTAGGTTAGGTTGGGTTAGGTTAGGTTATGTAGTACGTTAGTTGTTAGGTTACGGTTTAGGTTAGGTCTAGGTTAGGTTAGGTACGGATATTGGTTAGGTTAGGGATAGGTTCGGTAGGTTAGGTTAGGTTGGGTTGGGTGTTGTTGGGTGGGTTGGGTTGGGTTTAGGTTGGGTTAGGTTAGGTTAGGTTACTTGGTAGGTTAGGTTAGGTTTACGTAGGTATGTTAGGTTAGGTTAGGTTACGTTAGGTTAGGTTAGGTCAGGTTAGGTTAGGTTACGTTAGAATAGGTTAGGTTAGGTTAGGTTACGTTAGGTTAGGTTAAGTTAGGTTAGGTTAGGTTTGGTTAGCTTAGGTTAGGTTAGCTTAGGTTAGGTTAGGTTGGGTTGGGTTGGGTTAGGTTGGGTTAGGTTAGGTTAGGTTAGGTTAGGTGGGTTAGGTTAGTTTAGGTTAGGTTAGGTTAGGTTAGGTTGGGTTGGGTTGGTTAGGTTAGGTTAGGTTAGGTTAGGTAAGGTTAGGTTAGGTTAGGTTAGGTACGTTAGGTTAAGGTATGAACCTGTCGTAAAACCGCATTAAACAATGTCACTTAGTGAGATGCAGTGTTTTTCACCTTTACAAGTTGGGAACTGTGATATCTAATGTGAAAGCGCTTGAAACCGTCATAATGTTGTAGAAAGCAATGTAAAGTAGCGAGTAAAACGTTTTCTAACGATAGAAGTGCGAAGGTTATGTTAGGTTGAGTTATGTTAGTTTAAGCTAGGTAGCGTCGTGAAACTACCAAAAACAACGTCATCTAACGAGATAGTGTTGTTTTATTGCGAGTACGAAACTGCGATAGGTGAAATGTTGTGAAAGCACACAAAACGGCATGAACAAGCCAAATACTGCGTGTTGTACCGTTACAAGTGCGAAACTGCTATGTTGTGATATTCTCGTAAAGCGCATGCAAGCATCGTGAAACCTTAAAGAACGATGTCATTTAGCGAGATACAGCGTTCTGTACTGCAATAAGTTGGTGAAAAACTGTGAGGTTATGCAAATATCCTAATTGTGAACGAAACAGTGTAATAGAGCGTTTTTTAATACAAGTGCGAATGTTAGGTTAGGTTAAGATATGAACCGTCGTAAAACCGCATTAAACAATGTCACTTAGTGAGATGCAGTGTTTTTCACCATTACAAGTCGGGAACTGCGATATCTAATGTGAAAGCGCTTGCAAACGTCGTTAGGTTAGGTTAGGTTGGTTAGGTTAGGTTAGGTTAGGTTACGTTAGGTTAGGTAGGTTAGGTTTGGTTAGGTTAGGTTAGGTTAGGTTAGGTTATGTTAGGTAAGGTTTGGTTAGGTTAGGTTAGGTTAGGTTGGGTTAGGTAAGGTTAGGTTAGGTTAAGATATGAACCGCGCTAAAACCGCATTAAACAATGTCACTTAGTGAGATGCTGTGTTTTTCACCATTACAAGTCGGGAACTGCGATATCTAATGTGAAAGCGCATGAAACCGTCGTAATCTTGTAGAAACATTGTAAAGTAGCGAATAAAACGTTTTCTAACGATAGAAGTGCGAAGGTTAGGTTAGGTTAGGTTAGTTTAAGCTAGGTAGCGTCGTGAAACCACCAAAAACGACGTCATCTAACGAGATAGTGTTGTTTTATTGCGAGTACGAAACTGCGATAGGTGAAATGTTGTGAAAGCACACAAAACGGCATGAACAAGCCAAATACTGCGTGTTGCTACCGTTACAAGTGCGAAACTGCTATGTTGTGATATTCTCGTTAAAGCGCATGCAAGCATCGTGAAACCTTAAAGAACGATGTCATTTAGCGAGATACAGCGTTCTGTACTGCAATAAGTTGGTGAAAACTGTGAGGTTATGCAAATATCGTAATTGTGAACGAAACAGTGTAATAGAGCGTTTTTAGATACAAGTGCGAATGTTAGGTTAGGTTAAGATATGAACCGTCGTAAAACCGCATTAAACAATGTCACTTAGTGAGATGCAGTGTTTTTCACCATTACAAGTCGGGAACTGCGATATCTAATGTGAAAGCGCTTGCAAACGTCGTTAGGTTAGGTTAGTTAGGTTAGGTTAGGTTAGGTTAGGTTAGGTTAGGTTAGTTAGGTTAGGTTAGGTTAGGTTAGGTTAGGTTAGGTTAGGTTTGGTTAGGTTAGGTTAGGTTAAGATATGAACCGCGCTAAAACCGCATTAAACAATGTCACTTAGTGAGATGCAGTGTTTTTCACCTTTACAAGTTGGGAACTGTGATATCTAATGTGAAAGCGCTTGAAACCGTCGTAATGTTGTAGAAAGCAATGTAAAGTAGCGAGTAAAACGTTTTCTAACGATAGAAGTGCGAAGGTTATGTTAGGTTGAGTTATGTTAGTTTAAGCTAGGTAGCGTCGTGAAACTACCAAAAACAACGTCATCTAACGAGATAGTGTTGTTTTATTGCGAGTACGAAACTGCGATAGGTGAAATGTTGTGAAAGCACACAAAACGGCATGAACAAGCCAAATACTGCGTGTACTACCGTTACAAGTGCGAAACTGCTATATTGTGATATTCTCGTTTAAAGCGCATGCAAGCATCGTGAAACCTTAAAGAACACTGTCATTTAGCGAGCTACAGCGTTCTGTAGTGTCACTAAGGTTGCGTTGAAAAACTGTGAGGTTATGCAAATATTTAGTAATTCGTGAACAAAACAGGTAATTAGAGCGTTTTAGATACACGTGCGAATGTTAGGTAGGTTAAGATATTGCCGCGCGCTTGATCTGCCAGCGCAAAGAGGCAGACGAAGTGGCAGTTCCCCTCGTGCCATTGTTCTGTTTTTGGCTGCGCTGAGCCGACCGCTCTTCGGACTTTTTGTGAGGGACGCCCTTAAAAACGTCTCTCTGTCTCTTTAACGTGACATTTTAATGGTGGAGGGTGCTGGGTAACCTCACCTATGCAACAGACTCCTTCTAGCAGCCGGAACGTGACCCAAAACCCAGAGCTTACGCCGGTACACCGTTTCAGTCGGAGGATTCGAGGACTGTCCCCCGAGTTTGTGCCTCACAGTACAAGTACGTCGACTGGTATGGAGAATACTGTTGCTGTCACCGCTTCCCCTACCGCTGGAGCCGCCGCTGCTCCAACCGCTGCACCCGCAGCTGCACCCACTCATTACACGCTACAAAAACCACGTGTTCCGAGTCCCTTTCGTGGTGGCCTCTATGAAGATGTGGAAGATTGGCTGGCTGAGTACGAGTACGTAGCGGATTTCAACGGGTGGGACGAAGTAGCGAAGCTCAAGAATGTGTACTTTAGTCTTCTGGATGGTGCTCGCACATGGTTCCAGAACCGCAAGGGCCTCCTAACGTCGTGGCATGAGTTCTGTCACAGGCTCCGCGAAACGTACTCGAGTCTCGATCGTCGAGAGCGCGCTGAAAGGGCCCTCCAGTCCCGCATGCAGATGCCTAATGAAGGTGTGGCTACATACGTGGAGGATATGGTTCATCTGTTCACTCGCGCCGATCCAACCATGCCGGAAGACAAGAAGCTGCGACACTTGATGCGAGGTGTGAAAGAGCAGCTCTTCGCTGGACTCATTCGTAGTCCGCCTAGAACGGTCGCGGAGTTCCTCACTGAAGCCGTCGCCATGGAAAAGGCGCTGCAGCAGCGGAACCAGTACGATCGGCAAGTGAATGCTACCTATACCACCGGGCTAGGCTCGTTCCCGACCGACGTGGGAGCGCTTCGCGAGCTGATACGTTCGGTTGTTCGCGACGAGCTACAACAGCTGCAACAGCTGAACCAGGCGCAGCAGCAGCCTTCCACGAATTGCATCGCCACCATCATACGTGACGAAGTTCAGCATGCGCTCGGCACACCTCGCCGCGAGACACCAACGCAGGTTGCTGCACCACTTCAGGCGTTCGCAACTTCAAGTGAACCTCTAGGGGTGACCTACGCAGACGTATTGAGACGCACCGTTCCGTCGTCCACGACACCATCCCCAGTGAGTGGTTTCCAGCGCACCACTTATACCGACACGTTCGAACACAACGCACCTGCACCAGTCCCACTACCAGCCGCAACCCCGTACGCCACACTGCAGTCCGCACAGGTGGTCCCTTATTTTGCAGACACTCGACCCGTCATGCGTAAATCCGACATATGGCGCATGCCCGACCGACGACCGCTTTGCTACCACTGCGGTGAAGCGGGTCACCTCTACCGAGACTGCCAGTACCGCCGACTTGGGCTGCAGGGTTTTCCTGCCAATTCACCCCGCCCCCGGTTTGGACAGAGACCACCAGAAATTGAAGATTTTATCGCTCGGCAGAACGTCCCACTCAGGCGTCAGTCGCGCTCACCGTCACCGCGGTCGTCATCTTATTCAGGCAACGGAAATCGAAGGCCGCAAGGACGGTCTCCGAGCCCTCGCCTGGAAAACTAACGCCAGCGACCTTTCGAGGCGAGGCCGCTGATTCTCGACGTGATGAAGACCTCGCCCTCCAATCGACGCGACATCGGACCAACGGAAATTCGACTACGCCGGCGCCTGTATCCCAGCTGAGCGACTTTTCAATGGACATACCTGTGCTGCTCGACGGTCGCAATTTAACTGCCTTAATAGACACTGGTGCTGACTACTCGATTATTAGCGGACAATTGGCACGTACCTTGAAGAAAGTGATAATGCCTTGGACAGGATCGCATGTACGTACAGCTGGCGGACATGTTGTAACGCCGGTTGGTTTGTGCACGTCCAGGCTACAAATACGAGGCTGCACGTTTTTGGTCAGCTCCATCGTGCTACGTGACTGCTCCCGCGAATTAATTCTCGGCCTCGATTTTCTTCGGGAATATGGCGCCGTAATCGACCTACGGCGACGCTGCATTTCCTTTTCGACAGTCAACGCTACGTCAAGGGACTCCAACCGCCGTACAACCGCCCTCCGTGTTTCCGACGACAGTGTCACAATACCACCTCGTGCAAGTATCCTAATTCAGGTGACTTCCGAAGGAACCAGTGACGGTGAAACAGTGGCAGAGTGCAACGTCTCCCTGCTGCTGGCGCTTGGAATTTCTGTGGCACGAGGCATCATTGACATTCGGAACGGTACAGCCGAGGTCATGATTACAAATTTCACCAATGAGCATCGTCACCTTTTCCGGGGCACTGCGGTCGCCTACGCTGAAGCCTTGGAGGACGTCATTGAGTGTTTTGCCTGTGAAGACAGTAGCCGCAATGGACAAACCGTAATAGATGTTGACATGAACAGTGCACTGCCAGAAGAGAACCAGAGGGCCTTGCGAGAGCTATTGTTTGAATTCAGGGCGTGCTTTGCTCAGTCGTCTAAAGTGAGTCAGACGCCAATTACACAGCACAGGATAATCACTTACGACGACGCAAGACCTATTCACCAACAGCCATACCGCGTCTCGCCGACAGAACGCGCAGCTATCAAGCAGCAAGTGAAAGAAATGATCGACGACGGCGTTATCCAGCCTTCGAACAGTCCCTGGTCCTCACCGGTCGTTCTGGTTAAGAAGAAGGACGGTACGCTTCGCTTCTGTGTAGATTACAGAAAGCTCAACAACGTCACAAAAAAAGATGTTTATCCGCTGCCGCGTATTGATGACTCGCTTGACCGACTACGACGAGCGAAGTATTTTTCTTCCCTGGATTTAAAGAGTGGCTACTGGCAAATTGAGGTTGATGAGCGCGACCGCGAAAAAAACCGCCTTTGTCACGCCGGATGGCCTCTACGAATTTCGGGTGCTACCGTTCGGACTCTGCTCTGCGCCAGCTACCTTCCAACGCATGATGGACACTGTGTTGACTGACTTAAAATGGCAAAGCTGCCTTGTGTACTTGGATGATGTGGTCGTGTTTTCAACCAGCTTCTCCGAACATCTGAAGCGACTACGACAAGTACTTGAGGCGATTCGGACGGCTAACCTTACGTTAAAGCCGCAAAAATGCCATTTCGGTTACGAAGAACTAAAGTTCCTTGGACATGTCGTAAGCGCAGAAGGCGTCCGTCCTGACCCTGAGAAAACCGCCGCTGTCGCAGCCTTCCCGACTCCTGCCGATAAGAAAAGTGTGCGGCGGTTTCTTGGTCTATGCGCGTACTACCGGCGCTTTATAGGCAATTTTTCGAAAATTGCCGAACCATTAACTAGACTCACTAGAGACGATACGCCGTTCGTTTGGAGTGCTGAACAAGAATCAGCATTCACAGAGCTTCGGCTTCGCCTGGCATCACCACCTGTTCTTGGACATTTCGACGAGGAAGCCGAAACAGAAATTCATACCGACGCCAGTAACGTCGGTCTGGGCGCGGTACTCGTCCAACGGCAGGAGGGAATTGAAAAGGTTATCGCCTACGCAAGCCGAACCCTAACACGCCCGGAGTCAAACTACAGTACCACGGAGAAGGAGTGCCTTGCTGTCGTGTGGGCAATTGCTAAGTTTCGACCTTACCTTTACGGCCGTCCATTCAGAGTAGTGACGGATCATCACTCGCTGTGCTGGCTTGCGAACCTCAGAGACCCCTCCGGACGACTGGCAAGGTGGAGCCTACGTCTGCAGGAGTACGACGTCACTATCGTGTACAAGTCCGGTCGTGCACACGAAGATGCGGACACGTTGTCACGCGCGCCAGTTGAGCCTGCCGCTCAGAGCTTCGAAGAGGACTGCCCTTTCCTTGGCTCCGTAAGCGTAACAGACTTGGCTTTACGGCAGCGAGCAGATGCTCAATTGCGACCTATCATTGAACATCTAGAGGGCCGCAACGTATCACTGCCCCAGCATATAACTCGCGGATTGTCATCCTTCTGCTTACGACAGGGCGTGTTGTACAAGAAGAACGCAGCCGCCAGCAACAAAACTTACCTGTTGGTCGTCCCCGCAGAGCTGCGTGAGGAAATTCTATTTGCCTGCCACAACGAGCCTCCATCGGGCCATCTGGGCATCACCCGAACCATCGCTAGGGTACGAAAGTCTTACTACTGGCCGAAACTTGCCGCTTGCGTTAAACAGTACGTTCAAGCCTGCCGCGAATGCCAGCGCCGAAAATCCCCATCTGTTAAGCCTGCGGGATTACTTCACCCTATCGAGCCACCCAGAACACCCTTCGATCAAGTCGGCATGGACCTCCTGGGTCCGTTTCCCTTGTCATCTTCCGGCAACAAGTGGATAATCGTCGCTACAGATTATCTAACCCGCTATGCTGAAACTAAGGCGCTTCCTAAAAGCACGGCTTGTGAAGTTGCTCAGTTTTTCATCGAGAGAATTGTATTACGCCACGGTGCTCCATCCTGTGTCATCACAGACCGAGGAACAGCGTTTACAGCAAGGCTCCTTGAACAAGTTTTTCAGTTAAGTTACTCCACGCATCGCAAGACAACAGCGTATCACCCTCAGACAAATGGACTGACCGAGCGGCTTAACAAAACGATGACTGATATGCTGTCTATGTACATAGACGTACAGCACAAGACGTGGGATGAAATACTGCCTTACGTAACATTCGCGTATAATACCGCTACGCAAGAGACCACACGATTCACTCCGTTTCGTCTTCTATACGGTCGGGACGTTCAGACGATGTTGGACGCAATGCTCCCATGCGACATTGACAACATCGAGAATCTCGACGAAGATGCTGAGTGTTTCGTGCAACGAGCCGAGGAAGCACGTCAACTAGCCCGCGTAAACATCAAGAAACAACAAGGCGTCGATGCACAGCGCTACAACCGCTGCCACAGACAAGTCGATTATAAACCAGGTGACCAGGTGTTGGTTTGGACCCCTGTGCGCTGCAAAGGTCTCTCTGAGAAGCTTCTCAGTCGGTATTTTGGCCCGTACAAAGTGCTACGACAAGTGAGCGACGTCAATTACGAAGTCCTTCCGGACGGAAGCCAACCACCCCGACGCCGACAGCTACGACCCGAGATTGTGCACGTGGTGCGGTTAAAACCGTACCACACACTGTGACAATGTTTTTTTTTTACGATACACGCTTCGTTTAGCATCGAGGCGATGCTCTTCAGGGAGGAGGGGCAGTGCCGCGCGCTTGATCTGCCAGCGCAAAAGAGGCAGACGAAGTGGCAGTTCCCCTCGTGCCATTGTTCTGTTTTTGGCTGCGCTGAGCCGACCGCTCTTCGGACTTTTGTGAGGACGCCTTAAAAACGTCTCCTGTCTCTTTAACGTGACAATATCTAATGTGAAAGCGCTTGAAACCGTCGTAATGTTGTAGAAAGCAATGTAAAGTAGCTAGTAAAACGTTTTCTAACCGATAGAAGTGCGAAGGTTATGTTAGGTTGAGTTATGTTAGTTTAAGCTAGGTAGCGTCGTGAAACCACCAAAAACGACGTCATCTCACGAGATAGTGTTGTTTTATTGCGAGTACGAACTGCGATAGGTAAATGTTGTGAAAGCACACAAAACGGCATGAACAAGCCAGATACTGCGTCGTTGTACCGTTACAAGTGCGAAACTGCTTATGTGTGATATTCTCGGTAAAGCGCATGCAAGTATCGTGAAACCTTAAAGAACGATGTCATTTAGCGAGATACAGCGTTCTGTACTGTAATAAGTTGGTGAGAAACTGTGAGGTCAAGCAAATATCGTAATTGTGAACGAAACAGTGTAATTGAGCGTCTTTAGATACAAGTGCGAATGTTAGGTTAGGTTGACATATCAACCGTCGTAAAACCGCATTAAACAATGTCACTTAGTGAGATGTAGTGTTTTTCAACATTACAAGTCGGGAACTACGATATCTAATGTGAAAGCGCATGAAACCGTCGTAATCTTGTAGAAAACATTGTAAAGTTGCGAGGTAAAACGTTTTCTAACGATAGAAGTGCGAAGGTTAGGTTAGGTTAGGTTAGTTTAAGCTAGGTAGCGTCGTGAAACTACCAAAAACGACGTCATCTAACGAGATAGTGTTGTTTATTTGCGAGTACGAAAACTGCGATAGGTAAAATGTTGTGGAAAGCACTACAAAACGGCATGAACAAGCCAAATACTGCCGTGGTTGGTACCGTTACAAAGTAGCGAAACTGCTATGTTGTGACATTCTCGGTAAAAGTGCGGCAAGCAAGTATCGTGAAACCTAAAGAACGATGTACATTTAGCGAGATACAGCGTTCTGTACTGTATACGTTAGGTGAGAAACTTGTTGAGGATCAAGCAATATCGTAATTGGTGAACGAAACAGTGTAATTGACGCGTGCTTTAGCATACAAGTGCGAATGTTAGGTTAGGTTGACATATCAACCGTCCGTAAAACCAGCGATTACAACAATGTCCTCACTTAGTGAGATGTAGTGTTTTTCCACATTACAAGTCGGGAACATACGATCTCTATAGTGGGAAAAGCGCATGAAACCCTGTCTCGTAATCTTGTAACGGCAAACCTTGTAAAGTTGGCGAGTAAAACGTTTTCTAAACGATAGAAGTGCGAAGTTTCAGGATTAGGTTAGGTTAGTTTAAGCTAGGTAGCGTCGTGAAACTACCAAAAACGACGTCATCTAACGAGATAGTGTTGTTTTATTGCGAGTACTGAAACTGCGATAGGTGAAATGTTGTGAAAGCACACAAAACGGCATGAACAAGCCAAATACTGCGTGTTGTACCGTTACAAGTGCGAAACTGCTATATTGTGATATTCTCGTTAAAGCGCATGCAAGCATCGTGAAACCTTAAAGAACGATGTCATTTAGCGAGATACAGCGTTCTGTACTGCAATAAGTTGGTGAAAAACTGTGAGGTTATGCAAATATCGTAATTGTGAACGAAACAGTGTAATAGAGCGTTTTTCAATACAAGTGCGAATGTTAGGTTAGGTTAAGATATGAACCAGTCGTAAAACCGCATTAAACAATGTCACTTAGTGAGATGCAGTGTTTTTCACCATTACAAGTCGGGAACTGCGATATCTAATGTGAAAGCGCTTGCAAACGTCGTTAGGTTAGGTTAGGTTGGTTAGGTTAGGTAGGTTAGGTTACGTTAGGTTAGGTTAGGTTTGGTTAGGTTAGGTAGGTTAGGTTAGGTTAGGTTAGGGTATGTTAGGTAAGGTTTGGTTAGGTTAGGTTAGGTTAGGTTGGGTTAGGTAAGGTTAGGTTAGGTTAAGATATGAACCGCGCTAAAACCGCATTAAACAATGTCACTTAGTGAGATGCAGTGTTTTTCACCATTACAAGTCGGGAACTGCGATATCTAATGTGAAAGCGCTTGAAACCGTCGTAATGTTGTAGAAAGCAATGTAAAGTAGCGAGTAAAACGTTTTCTAACGATAGAAGTGCGAAGGTTATGTTAGGTTGAGTTATGTTAGTTTAAGCTAGGTAGCGTCGTGAAACCACCAAAAACGACGTCATCTAACGAGATAGTGTTGTTTTATTGCGAGTACGAAACTGCGATAGGTAAAATGTTGTGAAAGCACACAAAACGGCATGAACAAGCCAAATACTGCGTGTTGTACCGTTACAAGTGCGAAACTGCTATGTTGTGATATTCTCGTTAAAGCGCATGCAAGCATCGTGAAACCTTAAAGAACGATGTCATTTAGCGAGATACAGCGTTCTGTACTGTAATAAGTTGGTGAGAAACTGTGAGGTCAAGCAAATATCGTAATGTGAACGAAACAGTGTAATAGAGCGTTTTTAGATACAAGTGCGAATGTTAGGTTAGGTTGAGATATCAACCGTCGTAAAACCGCATTAAACAATGTCACTTAGTGAGATGTAGTGTTTTTCAACATTACAAGTCGGGAACTACGATATCTAATGTGAAAGCGCATGAAACCGTCGTAATCTTGTAGAAAACATTGTAAAGTTGCGAGTAAAACGTTTTCTAACGATAGAAGTGCGAAGGTTATGTTAGGTTGAGTTATGTTAGTTTAAGCTAGGTAGCGTCGTGAAACTACCAAAAACGACGTCATCTAACGAGATAGTGTTGTTTTATTGCGAGTATTAA
>NW_023608783.1:0-26367 GCF_013339725.1 Rhipicephalus microplus | reverse complement strand
TGACACTCTGCCCATTGATGTAAACAGGGTATGGCGTCATGGTTTGCGTGTAAACGCCATCAACGCGCACTTCACAGTTGATATATTTAGGCCTTGTCTCTGAAGGTAGGCTGTTGTGAGGGTTGCTGCCCGCTGTATTCGTGCACGCACCTGAGGGCGAGTAACGCAGCACTCCAGAGGCAAATATCATCGGCGTATAGATAGGCACAACGACTTTGGCAGAACCTTCACCAGACCAATGAGGGCTACATTGAACAATTTAGGGCTTAAACACTCCCTGAGGTACTCCGCAGTAGGTGTAATGTTGGGCAGTGTACCATCATATGTTTGTACAAAGAAATCCCTGCCAGTTAATCTTTGAAGGCTGACCAGTCGGGGATGTCGATGAAGTGGTTGAGGAACCACGTCTTCGCGACACCCATGAGGTAGAATGACACGTAAGCGAGTTTGTAGGTGTTATCCCACCGGTTAGCAGCGCCGACACGTTCTAAATCGTCCAGCCATTCCTCCACATCTTCCCCGCGCATACCAGCGAAGGGATGGGGCTCACGCTGGAGGCTGTTAATGACGTGAAAAGGCGCGGCACGCGGTGGCGGAGTGGGAACGGTTGCAGCACCGACCTCTTCTTGTGCGACATATTTCCGGACACCTGGCCCAAGCGGCGACCTGAACGTAGCTCCAGGGGTAGAGTGGTCGAGAGGATGACGAGGAATCTAACAGCACGCTCCACCGCGTATGAAGTCTTGGTTTGGAAGACCTTTATTAGGCCCGAGGAGCCGGCAGCCGACAGCTGAGATGAACGAACCAAGATGATGATGCTACGTGACAACGATGAGGATGCATGAGCAACACAAGATAATGATGATAATGTACAGATGAAGGGGATTGATATACTAAATGCCCACAGTATCAATACCGAAATAGGTATAGCGTAACATGACTGTATGACGAACATAAGTGACTAGTCATAACATGAAAATCATTACATGAATGTCATGATTTACATTTCATGGTCTCGCTGCTTTTGTGGTGGTTTAGTTCACATGACATATTGCAAAACTGCTATGGTATGACATGACTGCATGGCAAACATAAGTGACAGAGCCTAACGAGGAAATCGTGACATGAACGTCATGTAAAACACGACTACATGCTATGCTCATAGTGCTCTTTGGTCGTTTTTCTAGCTTCATATACACCAAATTGGTGTTACGAGACATCAATGGATGATGAAGGTATATGACTGGTGCAAACGTGATAAAAATAACTTCATAGCACGCTCATGTTACAATCGTGGCCAAATTGCTGGCTTCACATATAACAAATTTTGTAATTATGTAACGTGAATGCACTATGAATGTAACTGACATGTCTACACATGTTAATCATGATATTAATTTCATGCAAAACATCACTTCATGCTATGCTCATAGCGCGCTCGTGGCCGTTTCTCTAGCTCCACATATACCAATTTGGTATCACGTGACATGAATAGACGATGAAGGTAAATGACATGTCCAAACATAATAATCGTGACATGGAAGTCATGTTCAATATAATTTACATCCACTTTGTAACGTTTTTCTGAATTTAAGCAACATATCAACCTTCCTCATTCGTGTTTCACATATCATCGATTACCACTGTACGTGGGATCTGCCCATTTTTTTACATTAATAGACTCATTAGCCTATTTTTCTTAATCCACTATTTGTTTACTATGCTTCCAAATTACAGGTGTACCTTCACTTTTTTGCATTCTTGCTAAATGAGCTCATAGAAAAAATAACTTTTGCATTTCATTCACAGTATGTACTAAAAATGTTTGTATCCTTCATTTGATACCTGTCAGCTTGCGCGCAAATTTTTCAATTCATCATCCATCTAGCCTTTTCCCTTTCTCAGCTATTTTTCCCATCTTTTCGTAGCCACACAATCTCTCTAACTGTTCACTTGTCTCTCCCTCACGTTGCTTGACCTGCCCAGGTCCACCTTTTTTTTTTTCTTGTGTCAGCTAGAATGTCATCTAGCCCTGTTTATTCTCCATCGAGCTCTGCTTTTTAGTATCTCTATGTTATGCTTTGGACATAGGGACAAGTGCACTAAGGAAGTAATGGAGGCTTTTTTATTGAAAAGGAGGGAGAACGTTGTGTAAGTAAGCCGTCCGTGTCCCTTGGTGAAAAGGAAGTTCGGTACCTGGGTTTCAGCGCTGCATGTTAAAGTGATGGTTAGTTTCTTATGGACTGTTGCGTATGTTTTTGGCAAGTATGAAGGTGTGTTTTTTGTTTTTTTCTTGGTGTTACACACGTGTTGATGTTCAATATGATCGGCTTGTTTCGTACCTTGTTTGCTTTGATGACAGACGCCTTTCGTTTGCCACGTGATCAAGTCGAATGCTTGCTATATGTGGGCGTGTGTCCTTCCAACAAAGTTTAGTTGCGAGTTCAGCGCGGTGTCGTATCTTCCTCGGTCTAAGTCTATATTTTTTTCTGTTTTTACTTCCCAAGTTATGCTAAATATTTTTCTGTTTCTATTTGCATAGTTATTGGTCGTCTGGACTTTTCTTTTTTCTTCTTTTTTTTTACTATCATTCAAGTTTCTGCACATAGGTGCAGAACTTGAATGATAGTAAAAACTCGCAGCATACAATAGTTGACCACTTCAGCTTTAGGGACAGTTGTAAATTGCCTTTTATGATTTGGGAATGTCTGCCATTAAAGCTTAGCCCATCCATGTTGTTTGGTGAATTTCCTTTTCATGAGTAGTGTGTCCTGTGACTATCTGACCTAAATACATATATATTGTAAGGATTCTAGTGTGCCGTTGCGAACTCTCTTGTTTGATCTCCTAACATTAGATCCTTGTCTTTACTTATTTATCTGTAACCCTACTTGAACACTTTCTTGGTTAAGACCCTCAGTTCATTGTAGTTCAACGGCACCACTGCTGAAAAGCAAAATGTCATTTGCAAAGCGTAAGTACCGAGATATTCTTTGTAAATCTTTATTCGTCTTTCTTATCAACATGGTGGCTCAAATACTCCTGCTAAGCATGCTGTAAATATTGCTCAGATTTCGTCTCTTTGCCAGATCCACTTCATGAATAAAACTTTTCTGCTCTGCGACAGCTCCTTCCCCATAAAGGGACCTTTTCTAGTCGCCCCTCAAGACCTTAATAAGATCATTGTCTGTCTGTCTCTCTGATGTGGACTCTCTGTAGATGTTGGCTCGGGTATTCATGCATGCATTATGCACTAGCTACTCTAAGACTGCTGGTATCTCTACCGAGTCGAATGCCCTTTAGTAGTCTTTGCAAGCTAAGTAAATGAATGTGTTCCGTTTCGCAGATTTTTCAGCTTGACAGTGCATGGCTATGATCCAAAGTGGGACATCTCGTGGCTTTTGCCTGGTCATGTGAACAGCTTTTTTTTTTTCAGGTCAGTCACATCCTTTAGCAACTTAGACAGTCGAAAGGCTACGCGTGCGGCCATTATCTTGAGCATGTATTCCCTCTGCTTCTTCTTGAGTTCCTCTAATGAAACCTGTTAACACAGCTTCAGCCAAAGCTTCGAGCAGAGACCGCACTTTGGGGTATCGGTGAGCCCTTCGTAGTCATTACTCAGGAGTCTGCCTGCTGACGCACTGGACAACATGAACACACTTTCAGCTTTTTTATGTCCCCCAGAAGTTCGGTCAATTGGGTGATGGTATCTGCATTGCCCGGCGACTTGGCCAAGCGATTGGTGACTGTCATGTCTTCTGCGACAACACATTTCTCCACAAATGGCGCTTTTTTTTAGCACTAGAAACACCACAAGACGACTTGTCTCGCCATTCTCAACAACTTTCCACCAGCATGCAGCAGGCAAACAACGTTTTCTGTCTTGAAGCGCAATGACGCCACTAGTTGACGGCATGTCGGGACTTATTTCACGGTCTTCGAACTCAGTGTTCGGAGATAGTCTATTCTTTTTCGCCGATGATATTCTGGAAAAATACCCACTCATATCGGGGCAGCTTTCGCTTCGCGGGCCCCGCGACAACGGTAAGCGGGCAAAATTCGGGAATATTCGTGCAACACATCCTTCGACAAGCTCCCACTTTGCTCTGGCGATTGTACTTCTTACCATATGACGTGAGTGAAAGTCTGCAAGATGTCCTTCTCGTGAAAGTGCATATCACACACACGTGAGGTGCTAGGCAGTTTCTTATCAGCACGAGGAATAGCGTGGTCCCATACTTCTCGCTGCTAATGTACACGTGGGTACAAAAGAAATGTTGTGGTGTCTCTCATTTACTGTAGCTACTCTACAGCCGGGAACGCAACATCTGGGCATGATGAAAACACGCAAACATACAAGCAGGCACGCTTAAGCACAAAACTGTTCACGCAGAAAGAAGCCTCCATAGATATCGACGCACTGCAACATGCACAGGCGATGAAGGTTACGGGAATGGCACGAGCGAGCATGCTGTGAGTGAATCTGGATGCGACAGCAGCGCCACATTTGTCGCTGGCAGCGGCGGCGCCGCGCAACACCGCTCAGTTTTGCAACTTACCTAGTTCTCGAAACGTTGGTAAAGCTAAGTGTTTTTCATCTGCGGCCCATAGGGATCGCACCACGACCTCCTCTATAAAGGAGTCGTGGATCGCACCTTTCCTTCCTCCGTGGGGGTGCGTCAGTCAAGAGTTGTACGAGACCTGCAACTGTGCATAACTGTTTCGGAGGCTATGCAAAGTGTTGCGTTGTTGCACCGTCCGCCACAGGTGACGCTAGCGACCGAGAACAATTTTAAAATGAAGGAGAAAAGAGTGTGGCAGCTGTTTCTTTTTTCTTGTGCGGCAGGCATCTTCCTAGATGAGGCGTTGAAACAAAATAAACTTGTTTCTTGTTTAATCTTGGGACCTTACGGCTGGTGTGCTCTGGCTGAATCTCGCAGTTGAAGTATGGCAGTTTGGGCTAGTTGGTATGGCATGACGATAGTTATAGCGCGAGAACAAAACGACGACACAGAGACAAGGACACAGCACTAGGGTTTAGCATGACGATAGTTATAGCGCGAGAACAAAACGACGACACAGAGACAAGAAGGACACGAAATACACGTAGCGCTCGTGTCTTTCGTGTCCTTCTTGTCTCTGTGTCGTCGTTTTGTTCTCGCGCTATAACTATCGTCATGCCATACCAACTAGCCCAAGCTGCCACACTTCTAGGGTTTAGAGACAGGGAGGGCAAAGAGACTTTAAGCGGGTAGAATTAACTCAAAGTAGGTTATCTAATTGGTGGCTAAAGTCAAGGCACGAGTGAAAATTAAACCATTCACTGCAAAGTACCAGTCCTATACTTCTCTATATAAAGGAAAAAAAAATAAGATAAATCTACTTGGTGGTTCAATAAGTATCACGGCTAGATGGTGTTAGCCGCCGCCCAATCTAAAGGATACAGCCACATTACTCTACTTAATCCGTCCATCGGTCAAGGCCCCTAAATACAACGCCTCCTAAATTTTCCTTGCCTGCCGAATTATCGGCGGACATTTCGTGTCCTTCTTGTATCTGTGTCGGCGTTTTGTTCTCGCGCTATAAACTATCGTCTCGCAGTTGAATTTGTGCTTGCGTGCATGGACGCGTGTTTCGAGGCAGTGAAGAACGCTCTGAGAATATTTGTGGAGGCGTGATATTTGCAAAATTATTTGTTTTACTTGGCCCCTCAAAACGAACCTCAAAACGATGCCCGTTCACAGTGCGATATCAACCGCTGAAGAACTTCAGGATGCGATTACCGAAGCGAAGTAAGTTGTCTCACAGCGATCTGGCGAGGGTTCTGTTCGGCGTTGCATAAGTCGTTGCCAGACTTGGTGGTTCAGAATTTCCAGCTGCTGCCAAATTTCACAGATAATTTGCCCCTGTAGTTGTGCCTTCTCCGTGAGGACTCTGTGTCGTCCGTGGTGCATTTGCTAGTGCGTGTGCGACGTTGGACGGAATGAACGGTGCGTTGCTGAATTGTGCCTTCTCCAAGAGGGCTCTGTGCCGCCCGCGGTGCATTTTTTGCGAGTGCGTGTGCGATGTTTTCAGCAACGCCCCGTTCATTCCGTCCAACGTCGCACACGCACTCGCAAAATGCACCGCTGACGACACAGAGCCCTCACGGAAAAAGCACAACTACAAAAATAAATTTCTTTGTTGAATTTGGCAGCAGTCGGGCAACAATTACCCCCCCCCCCCCCCCCTTCCAAGTACAGTGTACCCTAAGTCTGGCAACGACTTGTGCAACGCCAAACAGAACCGTGGACGCCAGAGAGAGAGAGTTTTATTGTGAGCCGTTTACACACTGTCTCCTCATTAGGCCGTCGTAGTCATTACCCAAGAGGCTGCCCTAGAGCACCGCACGGGCCGATGTTTCCGGCACGGGCCCGGCCCGTTTCAGCCAAATATGCCTTTAGCATAAACGAAGCACTGTCAAATCTTTGGTTATTGTGTAGATACGTGCAGCGCACAAGTTAACTTCTAAAGAGGGTTTTGAGAACTTCTTTCAGGGCCACAACTTTAACCGTTTCTGTGTACATTTCAGGTTAATTACACCTGTAACACTTTCGCGAAATAATTTTAAAGCAATGTCAAATAAATTTCGAGTCGTAGCTGGCTCTGTCATCTATGCAGTGCTAACAACGCTACCTTAATTTTGCGTTTCAAAGACTGCAGAGTATAATGAAGTGGGAAAACGCTAGGCATCATTTATACTCTTGACTCTGTATAAAGCACATATGAGCTGTGGCTATTGAGTTAATGTAGCAAGTCTTCTGCAAATTTCGTTCATTGCATAATGGAATAAAAAAAAATTTCCTCCCACATATTCCCCTGGGGGAAACCCAAATACATATATCACAGTGGGGGAGGGGGGGTGAATGTTGCGTAAATGCGTACGGTTTTGGAATGCTTAATTGTTCATCATCATCAGCCTGACTGCACTAAGAGCTGCCAATGTCAGCTCTTAGTGCTCTCGCGTTTAGATTACTTATACCTATTCTCACTGTTCCTAGGTAGATATAAACTGTCAATCGCCTGTGGCATATACCCACATATCTGTTCATCTTGAAGTTTGTCCCCGCGTGTTTGCGCAAAAAGATGAGAAGCATTAACGGGTGCAAAAACTTCAACACAAATATATTCCAGTGGCTGAGTCGCAATTTTGCCGCATACCTGTGGCACTTACCGACCTATCGTACATGGCTCTGTGCCAAACTTGTCTGGCGGGAGAGGTTTGACGACGTGCGCGACGGTATTCTCATTTTGTGAATAACTAGTCATAATTGTCACATCATCTTACCCTCCCATATTAATTTTGGTTTACCCTAAGTTAATTGGGTCGTCATGCGAGCACCCATATGTGAGAGATAGATAGATAGATAGCTAATAGTGCCTGCAGAACGCAAAGGAATGCTTAGAAAATTAAAGCCATGTGTCCGTCACACACACTTCGATGAGCCAAGCGACAGATATTAGAATTTTTAACAAATATACGGTATGCAGTGCACGCGGTCCCAATAATGCAGCAACTATACAGCTTGCGAAACTTTGCGATGCAAGCAATTTGCACCTCTGCAGACACCAAGCAGAGGTTAGCTAGGCATGTACATCTTGTATATATAAAAATTTTATAAGAGATGGGGATCATGTCACTACTTTTGATGCGTTTTACTTTTCTGTTGATATCCAAAAACAGTAGAAGCAAGGGGAAGAATGAAAAAAATTCTCAGTACAGGGTGTCACTGGAGCCTTTAAGAATTTATGCAATAAAATGTGGCGATACAGCCGTGAAAGTACACCTCCATGTTACAAAGGGTACAGCAGCAAATTATCGTAATTACCTACTCTAGAGCTTTCGCTCACTTTCGCTGTGGGAGCGTTTTTACGTTTTTAAGGCCATGCACTTGCGTTTTGGCAAATTAGTACACTTATGAATAACTGGCAAAATATGGCAGAGATGGAGGCCATGAAAATACCCAAAAAATAAGGTCTATACGATGGGAATTCAAGTTAGTATTATTGGCTAAGTACCAGATGCTACATGTATGAAGCTGCCTCGTAACACAAGTCGGGAACATTTACATTGATTGGCGCATCTGGGATAAGTGGCTCCACATCATGCACTTCACGAAAAACAGTTTCTGATATATTAATGACTCACTAGTCGTGTCTAGCAGTCTACGGAGTCGCGCAGCTAGAAACAGGAGCGGCAGGCGTGAGAGCATAGCTGCAAACTCGAAATGTTTCCCCGAGATATGCGTAGAACTTTTTTCACCCACACTGACATGTTCAAACACAGCTTTTTCCCGTCAACTATAGAAGCCTGGAATATGCTGCCCAGAAGGGTTCATTCGCTATCACTTCAAGAATTTTTAGAAGCCTGTTCAAGAATGTTGCTTTGTTTCTGTTTTTGTTTTTTTCCACTTCTGCAATAGCCTAAGTGAGACTGCAGTACGTAAAAATAAAATAAATATACAGCATTTCAAATAGTACGTGTCGCATCACTACGTTATACCCACAAAAGAATGTAAAAGAGCATACTCACGTCATTATACCGATACGTATGAAGTGTGGGCCTAATTCGGGCCTGGCTCAGGCCCAAGCCCGGGCCCATATAGTGCTCTAGGCTGCTGATTCTCTTGTGACAGTCCTCACATCTTTGTTCAACCGACCGCCATGAAATATCTTGCCTCTACTTTACATGCAACACTTATTTCTCTTTCTTAGGGACAAGTTGCTCGCCCTGTATTTCCATGCGAGCTGGTCGCCTCAGTGTAAACAGGTGGATGATTTATTGCCCGATCTTGAGAAAGATCCAGATCTGGCGCTGACGAGTTTCTGCAAGGTAAAGGTTCCTGGAAATACTTTTATAAAAAAATATGTGCCTATACGTGCATTATAGCAGCAGTGTATGTGCTGAGAAGGCTAATTTGCCGTCATACGTTTTGCCGGATTATGTATTTTCAATTTGAATACTTTTTTTTCGGCCTTGCTTATCCTGATTATGTACATTTTCAGAAGCATACATTACTTTTTGCACAGGTGGAAGCTGAGCAAGCCAAGGATGTAAGCCTGAAGTATAAAGTCACCTCAGTGCCGACATTCGTCATCCTTCTGGTAGGTTGAAATTGTTGAAATTTGAAGTAAATGCTGTCCAACTTTTAAGGAGGGCTATATTTATTGTGATTCTTCTCCTTAACCTTAGGAATGCAGAGTTGTGCATTGAACGAAGAATAAAGGTATAATCTAAGGATGGTGATGTAAATTGAAAATTGGTTTTTATTGCTTAAAGGACCCCTCACAAGAAATAGCAAGCTTTAGCATTGGAAGTCATGTCCCCAATAGAGAGCATTCTACCCTAGGAATTCTGCATATCACTTCATAACCACTGTTGCGACCGGGGTTTGCGGCACTGGAAATCCGGGATCAAGATGTCGAGGCAGGAGGAGGTTGAACTTCGTAGAGAGGGCTTATTTAGATTATTTACATGGCACAGGCTCTCTGGCCCGAAGCTCTACATTTAAAGCTCTAGATTGAAAAAAAAGGCTGTCTATTGAACAAGCTCTGTGAACCACATTAAGCAGCCCGCGAGGGCTGATGAAATACACTTTCATCTCCCCAGATCTCTAGATCGGAAAACAGGTCTATACGGCACTGTCCAATAACATATCTCACAGCACACACGAGTGTCATTATGCCGGCACCGCACCCAACAAACGCACATACACAAACCATACACGTGTTTGGTCCCAGCGATGCTGCCTCCTTCGGCGAATCTTGCTTGAGCGAGGTGAAATGAGTCTGTCGTCTCGCCGCTTGGGCCGACCACCCGTGCTTTGTCAAATGGCAGTCAGGGTCTAGGCGCCGCCGAGGGGCCATGCCTGGACATCTGGTGCTGATTTGAGCGTCGCTGGCTCATCAGTCAAAGACGCACAGCGTGATGGTCCGACATCCGTAATCGGCGGAAGCTCGGCATTGTGGCTTTTACCGGGGCACAAAGATGCCACGTATCACATCTCTGCATGGACCCGAAGGACAGCGGTGCTCCGTAGAGTGATTTCAGCCACGCAGCGCCCAGCACATGGAAACAGCAGGGCGTCTTGGCGCTGCTCCTTATCTCCACAAAATGAGGTGGCTGCCTTTTTTCCGTTCTGGCAACCGTGCCAAAAGGGTGGCCCGCTATACGCAACAGCTCGTTTACCGGCGGGAAAATAGACCTGAGAGTGATCAGCCGGACAGGTTGCCCGAAGCGTCATTGTTTGGTGGCGTCATCTAGGCCACTGCCGATAACGCAATACGGCAATCTTCAATCTTCCATGGGCCTTTCTTCCCTGGGATTACACAGACATACACACAACCACAGACACGGGAGAGCACCCTGCTCACACTTGAGACACATCGAGTCTGAAAATGTTTTAAAACCAACCTTCCTTAAGTATAATAATTAAACGCAAAGCAGCAATCGAAGCATCTCTCTGAGCTTTTCCTCAAGCTCCCAATTTTAACATGAAAATAATCTTCTCCTAAACTGCTTTCTAGAAAATAAACACCCAATCGATGCGCTCTCCATGGCATACTTGTGTGCCAGCGTTAGTAATCTGCTGTAACCTACCAGGCCTCTTACTCCTAAAATAAAGCCTTTTGCTTCACACTGTCTTTTTGTCTCCAAAATTTCGTGCTGCCAAAGCTAGTCGTCAGTCTCCTTTGAGCTGACAAAGAGATAACTGTCATGCTGCACGAGTACAGGACTTCCTCATTACACGTCCGAAATCACACGCTATAGCGCTCCTGTGTGGATTAACTACTAATTCTGCCTGGCGGTTACCGTCTTCATAAAAGCTACACAATAATTTCCGAACCAACTAACTCAATTTCTTTCAGCCACACCATACACATGCAAACAAAACAAAAAATAACAACAAAAAACTTTTGTATCAATCCTGAAAATACTCCTTGCGGCTCCATGCTCACTAAAAATCTGTCTCTAACGTCGCTCCTAGTCGACAAACGCTCTAGGCGTGTCTTGCAACCGCACAGCTAAGCGCTGTGCGGTTGCTTTATTAGCTTAGCTTTATTAGGCTATGCTTATTAGCTTAGCTTTATTTCTTAAGCAAAGCTTAAGAAATAAACAAAACCTGGTACTTGTTACGCAAGTGCTATCTAGTAGCCGAGATACTTGAACTGTTACAAACCAAAACAGTAAAACTTCAAAACAAAACAAACAAGTCCGCTGGGTACCTTTTTAAAATGCTCACGGTTTTTAATTTTGAGACCAACGTGTGGCGGTCGAGCT
Organism: Rhipicephalus microplus; assembly: GCF_013339725.1. Lineage (NCBI taxonomy): Eukaryota > Metazoa > Arthropoda > Arachnida > Ixodida > Ixodidae > Rhipicephalus > Rhipicephalus microplus. The sequence continues at coordinate 15,047 of NW_023608783.1, read as the reverse complement.
CTGTGGGCCTTCCTTGGCGAACGGGGGAGAGAACAATTGCAAAACCTATTTGCTTCGCCTCGGATCCCCGCTGAGCTCCTTGCTGGCGACCTGCATTGTTTCCCTCGCTCGGCTACTTCTTGTGAGCCAGCAACCATGCGCTCACCTGTCCCATCAAATGTGCCGAGGATAGAACTACAGAAGGTTGACTGCCCGCTTCTTTCTGTCTGCATTTTGGCCCAACGCACCCTTCTTTTTCTCTCCATCTGGCAGCTTGGACGCATGCAAGGACACATGCAAAGCAACTCCGGCGCCGACGACAAACGCCTCATTTGGATTACTATGGTTGAACGCCTACTGCCTTTCTTCAAGCACGTGCTCGTTGTCACTTTCCTGCCTTTACGACGCTTCTTATAGTGGTCATATATTTTGCGATATAAAATATCTATGCATGTTTACTCAGTGAAGCGTCTTCCCGCATGTCTTTTAAAATTAATAACATTACTTTTATACCACCCTACATTTACCTTCTCAACTTTATTGACATTTTTTTTTTTTCTGAACTATCGACATTAACATCACAATCAAGTGGCATTACTTTTTCCTGTGTAGCACGACCACTAACCGAAGGAGATTCGTTGCACCAAATGGCATTTAAACCTAATGACATTAATTCCTGCAGTGTGACAGGGGTATAACTCTTGGCAGACACAATCGTGAGTGTGCATTAGGCTTATCAGTTCAAGATAGCCGGACCTGGTGAAAGGTGCTTTAAAGAGTGGAGCATCGATAGTGATAGCAAAGGTTAGCATTGCACTTTTCAGACAGTGCATTAATTATTCACGGGGGCAGCATACATGCATATGACACATCATGCACATTTAAAGCTTTTGCATGATCTTTAAGACTTGTAATGGGACCATGCTGGTGCAACGGCTGTGCCCAAAACTTCTGCCTGTGTTTGTGTAACTATACTACATTTAGATTGTGATTAACAGTATTGTCTGGTAGTTTTTAATTCTAATGTAAGACTTCAAATAAGAAATAAATGTTGTAAATGAAGTGTTTCATAACCTTTATGCATGGTTTTATGTAAAGTACTCTATACCATCAAAAATCTAGTATCAGAAGGACCTAAACATGACTTGCTATGTTGTATGAAGATAGCAAATGTGGCAAAAAAGTTTTACTTTCATACAAGTGAAGAGAGTGTAAGAAAGAAACTACAATGAGAAAGAAAGGTGGGCAACAATAGAGTATGATGACACATACACTACAAGCACTCACTTAAAGCATTTGAATCGATGACACTTCTCACTTTAGTAAGCATTGTCGATTGTACATTTAGGAGTGAATCTTTTGTTATGTGTGTGTGTGTGTGTGTGCACGTGCACGTGCACGCGAGCCCATATTATGATTACAATGAGATACTAAAGTTCATCAATATTTTGCTTCTCTGTTCAAGCAAGGTCATCACTTTAGCATATATTTAAAATTTCGGTCTCTGGTGGTCATTATCATTGTTAAGCTCTGTGTTCTCATGCTTGTTAGCAAAGCCAGTTTTAAACTTTTGTACTGTCTCCAAGAGATTGAAAGAACTATTTTTTTAGACAGAGTACATTATTATACAGATTGAATGCAACACTCAAATGATTTTTGTGGTAAGTCATCATTGGGACACTGCATGGCTTATTTGGTCTTGTTCTGAGGTAACAGTCTGCCTATTGGTGTTGGCACAGTAAAATCTCTAATTTGTGCATACTTTGGCATGCTTAGTTAAAATGCAGCAAAATTGTACTAAATGAGAGGCACAGAGGCAGTGATCGTGATGACTTTTTTTTTTTTTTGTCCCAGCTAAGGTGCGTTATAATCTAGTGAGGTAAGCGTCAGTAACAACAGGAAAAAACGGCAGTAAGGGTGGGCTATACTACCAGTCAGCTTTAAATTTTGCGTTGTAGAAAAGCTGCCTACTAAGTATTAATGCTAGTTTGTTAAAAACGTGACTAGTTAAAGTAGCAAGATGATACATGCCTAAAGCATTGCAACATACACATGATTTGTGCTGATTTCTGCCTCTTATCCAAATCCAGAATGGAAAGGATGTTGACAGAGTAGAAGGCGTGAAAATGATGGAACTGGTGGGTAAGCTGAAGGCACTGAAAATTCGTGTGGAAATGCCGCCAGTTGCTGCTAGTGAGGATGACCGGGTGAGTGGAATTTCGCATTTCTTAAAAGCACACATGTAAGAGGGGCCATGGGCCAGAGGCCATTTGCCGTAATATTCTCAGTTTAACAGTGTCACTGGGGGCTGGGTGGCCGATATGATGGCATTAAAGACATCGCTTATAGCAGGGTTGAACTGAAAATTTAACTTTTACGTTACTATCTGTGAGCGAATCTTCAACTGCCATTATGGCATGCCTATTGTGATGTCTTTAAGTCTAGAGCTACTATTGTGTTGTCTGTTCTAAAACTGTGTGCACTGATTCGGTATATGCTCACTGCTATGTGGGTGCTTAGGAAGAAAGCACTGTGCATGATTTCTTCCCCTGCAATTGAGCAACACTAATAGCTTCCAGGTTCATTAGACAATGCATTGCATCAATGATTCTTTCACTTATTCATGCACATGATGAAAACAGCACAAACAAGAGAAAACCTTTGAAAGTTTACCTAGACAGACCACTGACATGTACTAATATTTGAAAATGTGAATGCAAATATGAATGTGAGATATCTGATTTTCCAAATTAATGGGAGTTGAATTCATGAGGTTTAAGCATACTATAAAGTTCAATAACATATTTTTACTGCACTCAGTGTCTAATTTTTTTCCATGCTTGTTGCAGAGTACATACTACTTAACATTGAATGCATTGTTAAAAACTTGGAATAGTTACAAAGCTAGAGCAGATTATTTTAGAACAGCTTTGGTAATGAAAAACTTCTAGGTGTATAACTAAATGTAAATCTTGCGCGAGAGGCCAGTCATTCTTCCCCGTCCAATGGGAAACTAAATATAACCAGATTAGAAATTGCAAAACTAAAAAAAGCTATGAAAAATTGAATAAGTTCTTTATTATTCACGAGTTTTATGTATAACATACTTCAAAGTATGTTTACATATGAAATGTGTGCAAATCATGAATTCTATTAAAAGGTGTACTTTGCAATTTGATTCACTTAGTTAAATTAGTAAAATATGTGGTCTATAGTAACTTAACTAGTGACATTGAGGAAGTAATGTCAGCCTTGTAAGTAGTTAAGCTTGAGAGATGTCATTCTGAAAGCAGAAATGAAAGAATTCATTGAGTTAGTTTTTACTTATTTGTATCTAACTTGTACATGACTGTATGTTGTACTTGTAACTAGCCTTTACACTTGGACTTGAGATCGTTTTTTTTTTTTTTCTGAGGAATTTTCTCTTTAACCCTCTAGAAGCTAATGCAGAGGCTGCAGGCCATTACAGCCCAAGCTCCTTATGTGCGTTTCATAGAAGGAAGCAAAAGTTCACCTGCTAAAGGTATGGTGTGGTGGCAGAAGTGTCCATCCTCTAAGCACCTTTTATGGAATATTCTTCTTTTTTTTGCAGGTGACAGCTCAGAGGCAGTGACTTTGCTACGAGAAGCTGGCCTTGAGTTTCAGTATTTTGACGTGGCCACAGATTCGGTACTTCGACAGCGTAAGGCACTTCTGTATCCTAGCTTTTTTCGTAACAGGGGGAAGGTAGGGGGAAGCTTTTTTTTTGCATTGGCTCTCATCCTTCAGATGCTGTACTAAATACTGGGGTGTCAAAAGTCACAGGAGTGAAAATTTGAATAGCGCACACATCATGCAGTTTGATTGATGATTGATTGATATGTGTGGTTTTAACGTCCTAAAACCACCATATGATTATGAGACACGCAGTAGTGGAGGGTTCTGGAAATTTTGACCACCTGGGGTTCTTTAACGTGCACCCGAACCTGCACATCATGCAGTTTAACGCTCAGAAGTGTACACGTAATATGGTGCATAAATTTTACATGTAGGGCTGTAGTCCTGTGATCTGCTGTGCTGGCTACTGAGATAAATGAAATGTCATTTGCCTATGGCTGGTTTTAGTGAAAAACAGCCATTGATGCTTAGTCGACATTCCTAATAAATTATTGAAATTTATGAGGAAGTTTTTATGGTGGCAAAAACAAAGTTGGGCTTAGACATTTCTCCCACATTGGGGCACTATCTGCAAGCTGTGCATTCTTGAGAACTGACCTGATTGTATTGGACAAATAGTTTTCTAGTTTTCATACTGGACTGGATGGCAAAAACTTTGTCCTGCAGGACGTGCTTAGTGAGTAACAAGCATCTCCCATGTAAAGACTGACAGGGTGGTCTTTTCGTGCTGCAGATGGAGTATAAGTATTTTTTACGAATGATTGCAACTTGATGTTGAATTCCAATGGCAGAGTTGGAGCAGCTGATGTACTCAGCGCTCGACTCTGGTGCATAGCAACGCCTCCAAATCCGCAATTGGAATACTATTCGCGCTGCCGGAGCAAGCATGGAGAGCAAGGCGGAAGCAGAAGTCTTTAAATTGCCCGGAATACCTTGTGTGTAGTAATTTGGTTCCACTAATTCTACTTTTGAATTCTGTTGAATTATCGCTCCTACAGTAGTTTCAGTGTCGCTGTCACTATCCGATGAACCGCTTGTGCAGAAACTGTAGCTCTCTGACATGGAGCTATCGAACAGAAAAAGCAATTCTGCATGATTTCTCCAGTCAGCCATGTTGTCCACCATTACAGTCAAAACACGTGACTACAGCGGCACCCCCCAAGCAGGCGAATGTGTTAAAGGGAGTACGTTATTTCGAGTTCCAGTTCACTTCGCCAATTTCGTTAGAGCAACTTCCTGCTCCTCGAAGTCACTCCTTCTTTGAGTCTAGTCCGACTCTCATTAAAACACTTGACTCCCACCCTCACTCTGCTATTAAAACACACTTGCTTCAAGAGGAGCAGAAAAACTTGCTCCGACTCCGCCATTGGTATTCAACATAAGTTCACCTTACCACTGTGTGTGTGTGTGTGTGTATGCACGCGCACGCACGTGCCCACACATACACACACACACACACCGTAAAGTCCTGAGCAAATGCCCCCCTTACGGTAAAAGATAATTGTACAATATTGTGGAAGGAGGGCCTTGCTTTGTCATGGACCGAAATTTAAAATGGTGGCAAAAAAGCCTCTAAGAAAAATGCACACCTGTGCTTCTAATGAAATGCTTTATCGGACGTGCATGCATTTACTGTTTTAGTGTATCCTCATGTGAAATTTCATGTGGGATGAAAAGGGGGGAAAGACGTCCTTCAAATGTTCCAACAATATGTGACAACTCAAAATGCAACCTCAAGGCACCACACTGTAGAAGTACTAAGAAGTCATGCTGATATCTAAGGACTCTCCAAGCTTGTGTTCCTAGGAATCACTGCTGCAAGTTTCTGTAGCACAGAACAGCTTGACAAAATGGTGGGAAGAGGTGAGAGACGTGCTCAGGATTTCACTGTGTGTGTGTGTGTTTGTGGTGTGTGTATGTGTGTGTGCGTGCGTGCATGTTCATTCATTTGGGAGGGGAGACTCAGACATAGGACAAAAATAATGTAGCACAATCTGTAGATCACATTTCCATCCTTTCATATGAAATATTTAAAGCAGAAGGCTCACACTTTCTACACACAATAGGTATGTTATATTAGTTAGAGGGGGCATAGTCTGCATGCCTGTTGTTTAGAAAATTGAAATTGCTCCAGCCACAGTTCAAATAGAGTCCGACGTTTCGAGACCGACTCGGTCCCTTCCTCAGGGGGTGACTGTCTTGGTCATGGAAGTGTCGTCGCGTCGTGTTCTCTCACCACGGCTCCGGCTTTTCCTTTCCACCACGTTTCGGAGACCGTGAACGTACACCGAAGGCATTGTTCCCAGCGAGCGGTTCACGTTGGCAGGCGTATGCTGAATGTGCCAAGACTCGAGCAAGAGCCTCTTTCCCAAATTCCGTTCTGTTTCAATAACAGAAGCGCCGTCTAAGTCAATTTTATGGTCGTGCTTCTCGCAGTGCTCCGCCAGAGCGCTACGTTGCACTTCCATCTTCCTGACGTCGTTCTTGTGTTGGCGCATTCTTTCCGGGAAACACTTGCTCTCGCCTATGTAGAAGGCTGGACACCGAGAACACGACACTTTGTAGACAACGCCCGGGTGTAGCTCCCTCGGAGGTCGGTCTTTCGGCCGCGGTAGCAAGCGAGCGAGCGTCGAAACAGGTTTATGGATTACCGTGACCCCGGCTTTTCCTAGGACTCTCGAGAGCTGTTCACTTATGCCCGGCACATATGGAATGGCGACGCGGTTGTTTGGCGCCTTCGTTTTTCTCGTGTGCTGTGGTGTGGCCAGGGCGGAAAGTGGGTCGGGCGGTGTGTCGCTTGCAGGTGTCTTTCCGCGGTGCGGTGGTTGTCGTCTCGACAAACGGCGTGACGCCCGGCGGATGAACGCTTCTGTGTAGCCATTCCCTCGTAGCTCGGCGACAATCCTCTTTTCTTCTTTCTTCCTCTCACCCTCTCAGGGTGAGACTGCGTCTCACCCTGAGAGGAAGAAAGAAGAAAAGAGGATTGTCGCCGAGCTACGAGGGAATGGCTACACAGAAGCGTTCATCCGCCGGGCGTCACGCCGTTTGTCGAGACGACAACCACCGCACCGCGGAAAGACACCTGCAAGCGACACACCGCCCGACCCCCTTTCCGCTCTGGCCACACCACAGCACACGAGAAAAACGAAGGCGCCAAACAATTGTGTCGCCATTCCATATGTGCCGGGCATAAGTGAACAGCTCTCGAGAGTCCTAGGAAAAGCCGGGGTCACGGTAATCCATAAACCTGTTTCGACGCTCGCTCGCTTGCTACCGCGGCCGAAAGACCGACCTCCGAGGGAGCTACACCCGGGCGTTGTCTACAAAGTGTCGTGTTCTGGGTGTCCAGCCTGCTACATAGGCGAGAGCAAGTGTTTCCCGGAAAGAATGCGCCAACACAAGAACGACGTCGGGAAGATGGAAGTGCAACGTAGCGCTCTGGCGGAGCACTGCGAGAAGCACGACCATAAAATTGACTTAGACGGCGCTTCTGTTATTGAAACAGAACGGAATTTGGGAAAGAGGCTCTTGCTCGAGTCTTGGCACATTCAGCATATGCCTGCCAACGTGAACCGCTCGCTGGGAACAATGCCTTCGGTGTACGTTCACGGTCTCCGAAACGTGGTGGAAAGGGAAAGCCGGAGCCGTGGTGAGAGAACACGACGCGACGACACTTCCATGACCAAGACAGTCACCCCCTGAGGAAGGGACCGAGTCGGTCTCGAAACGTCGGACTCTATTTGAACTGTGGCTGGAGCAATTTCAATTTTCTAAACTTTTCTACCCAGCCAGACAGATTGCTGTCAGAAATGTTTACGTTTATGCCTGTTGTTGCAGCATTCATCATAAAGAAGCAGCATGGCATTAAAAGAAACCATGTTTTGTTTTTTTCTCAGTTGAAGTATAGCTTGCCTTGGTGTTCTAAATTGTTGTTGGAATCAAAATATAAGAAATTCGAGGAACTTAGTCAGCTCTTGCAGCAATGCCTGTATGTCACAAAAATAATATTTTCAGAAAATTCATTTTTTCCATGATTTTACAGCTCCAAGACTCGTCTCCCTCTTAATTTATGCCAAAGTTTATCTTTTTAGTTGTTTTCTTTCATGCACGAAATATATGCACAATGTACCACATTTGTTACTACATGAAAGCTTTAAAAATTTGCCCTAAAACACCTACTTGTTATTTCTTTCATAATGCTACCAGTGAAATTACAATGTACAGCATCTCATGTTATAAAACAATACTTTGGTTAATTTTGTAAGTGTATGCTGCTCATAGAATGAACAAGACAGCTGGTACATTCAATTGCTAAACGTAACCATGTCATGTTGCTACGAATCTGGTCACTTAGCTGTGATGTAGGCTTTGATGTACGTGCTCAAGTAAATATTCCGCAATGTGACTTAAACCAAGGGCTCTGTGAATCAAAGTATGATGTGGATTATTTAACTCTTAATTGATGTGCATGAGTTTCATTTTCAACCTTAATTTATAGATATTGGTGGTTATGCTGTTTTTTTTTTCTCATTCGCTTGCACATGTTTCTTTTGTTTCAGAGCTCCTTGAGCATTTGGCAAAGAAGGGAGCTTCCAATTACCCACTATTGTTTGTCAATGGAGATTTCATTGGTGGCATTGATAAAATAAAAAGGCTGGATGAACAAGGACAATTGGCTCGCTTGGGTGAACCTAAATGTGTAGACCTGATACAGAGGTATTCGCTTGCTGATGGCATCAAATTCAATTCTCGATAATTAAGCCTCCCTGCCAATCCTTACAGTGTTTGCAAAGTTGGGCTCTTTCTGTGATGACTGTGGTATCAAGCATGAGCTACTGCATCTATTAGCACTTATTCTCAGAATTCAACCACTTCGCGTGGCTGACTAGCTCCTGAGCACCAGATGACCTAAGGATCACAGTGGTTTGAAGGAATACCGTGCTTTGAAATTGTTTTGCATTTCTGTTTGATTGCACTGCAACAAATTGCTTCCACTCTGTGTTGAGTGCGTAGTTGGATCAAGCCCTCGAGAACAATCCCTCCCTGCTATGCTGGGGAAGTGCAGGTTTAGAGAGGGTGGTTGTAGTGAGGGTATAAACTTATTGGACCTGCTGTCACTGACAAGTTCATCCAACTACCACAAGTAGAGCCTGTTGGAAGATATGCCAATTTGTATGCTCAACATGTCAGTTTTTATTTTTATACTGTCAACCTTCATGGAGGGTTATAACAGAGAGGACAATACAATGACATATTAGTCGAGCCCACTTATAACGAACCTGAGCCTGACGCGGCATTTGTTCGCTGTATCCCGAAGTTCGTAGTAAATGAAACACAGCTTTTAAAAAAGTTGTGAGTGAAAACACAAACCTTTTTTTGCCCAAAAAAGTCCGTGATGTACGTGTTTAGAAGGGCAGAAGCGATAAGGGCGGTCTCGAGTTTATTTCAAACGGCAGCGTGCTCATTCGCCGAGGCCCGTGGCATAAGCTGCACAAGGCACTGGCTCCAAAGTTTCGTCGTTCTCTCCATCCAATTCCTGCAAATCACTCTTGCCACGTACTTCATTCACAATGCCTTAATCTGTGCACGGTTTCGCGGTGTCGGCATCATCATCGGCCGTAATTAAACCATTGCAACAGATGTCCCACTTGCTCTCTCATGTCAGAGTCTACGGCGCTCTTTCACAAATCGCCGCCACATTGGTCCAGTTAAGAAGCGTTAGGCTCGGCATCAGGCCCGAAGCCGACGAAGTCGGCCTCACGAAAACAGTCTCGCGCGCATGTAGCCGTCACCGTCGCCCACGAAATATTGACCATCTCCACAGCTGAATACTGGGACGCCCAAAGTGGCAAGTTGTCTGCCAGGTGGTCAACAGCTATGAGCAAGCGCTCTGCAACGCGGCACCTAATGCGCGGATTACTCCCAAGCCAAGTGGTAACACTTTCTCCGTTTTGTTGAGCGGCAGGAAAAAGCGTGCAAGTCCTCCCGTCTGCCATCTTGACCACACACAAACACCAAGAGCGAGCAAAGCGTGCACAAGCGACACACATGCCAGAATGCGTGGAACAGCTCTCGGCCCGTTTCTAGTCAGAAAACGAAACTTCTGAATTCGAGCCAGCGTGCCTGGCATTGCGCAGTGGTGGAGACGGGTGAAGGGGTTGTGGTCAAGAGAGGAGAGCCGATTTGCGAGAGAAGGGCAAGGAGTTGCGATAGAGGGAAGAGAGGGGAGGATACCGCGGGAGGGCGACTCTGAAAACCGAAACACGCGGGAAGAAGGCAGGTCAAGTAGCTTGCTTGAAAGGTCCGCGAAACGCGCCGCTCGCCCGTAATAAATCTTGAAAGAATGCCTACACATGCAGAGGTCAAAGCACAGCCTCCTGGATCGACGTGCGCGGCGGTGTTCGGTGGCCGTGGTCAAAAAGTGGTTTGTTGCACCGGCAGATTTGTGTGGCCTCACCGACTTCGATATTTCGTGATTCGTTTGGCGCAAATTAACAGCCATTCTCGTGCTTCCGCACACGTGCGGAGGGCATGCTGAGCAGAGTGCGAAGTGAGCGAGAACAGGTCCTAAACACAAAACGAATCGCGAATTATCGGAATCGGTGGGGTAGCGTACGCGCATGCACTAGACGCAGACGATCAGATACAGTCGATGGCCGATGATGTTGGCAAATGGTGTGGTCACTCCATGATGGCGACACCGACAGTACCAGCGATCAAAAACAGGGGAGATGGCGGACCGGTCCTCGAAAGATCGGTGGCAGTGTGAAAACACGGGCCTCGTATGGCAATGCAAGGTGCTCAGAATAGCGGGGGGGGGGGGGGGGGGGGACAAAGGACGAAGGGGTAAAATGATATGGATTTAGCGAAACTCAGTTTGAGCATGAAGGAAAGGTACTATACAGTCAAGAAGGGGGAAAAACAGACGAATGTGTGAGCACTCACACTGTCGTCTGTTTTTGTCGTCTGTTTCGTGTAATTGTTACCGCGAGGTACTTTAACTGGTGAGCATATACCAACAAGTGTCCACCAATGCTGTGCGAATATGAATGAATAGTTTTCCTTTTGATGATGTGTATATAGGAATATTTGGAATAATTCATTGCCATTCTCCATTTCCTACACCAATCATCTAAATTTTGCAAAATATTATAAATTTTGAGTTGGTCTCTAGCTTGGTAATTGTGGCGTAAATTAAGCAGTCATCTGCAAAAAGTTTCAGCTGAACACCCTCTTCTGCTGCGCTACTGATATCATTGATATAGTGGAGAAACAATAGTGGTCCCAGTACTGAGCTTTGGGGCACTCCTGAAAGCAAAGCTAAAGGATCTGATAAATGACCATCCAGTTTTCCTAACTGTGTATGGTTTGTTAAATATGCTTCAATCTATTTTATTACTGGCTCATTTAAAGCATCACATAATTTGAAGATTAAATGGCTATGGGTACTTTATTAGATGCTTTTGTGAAATCCATGCAAACCACATCAACCTGTTGTCTTATATCTACAGAAGCGCAAAAATCGTGAATTATTTCTATTAACTGCATAACGGTTGATAGCCCGGTTGGGAAATCATGTTGGCAAGGGTACAGCAAAGTGTTCTGATCTAGAAGGCTGAGTATATGTTCTGTTATTAATATGCTTGAATGCTTTGCAAGTGACTGAAGTAAGCAGGGTGTGTACAAATCCTTCAAATCCGTGGAAACCCATGAATTAGCAAAATCCGTTTTCAAGGCCCTTGAAAGTTTTTCTCGTCCTTGAAAATCCTTGAATTCCCTGAGCAGTGCACTCTCATATCAACATTGTGGCCTCCTAAACATGGGTGGATCGGCTAGTGAACCTGTCAAACTCGCCATTTGAAGAGCAGTAATGTGGTAGGGGCACACGGGGTTTTGTTTTGCAGAACTGCACGTGGAAAAAAAAACAGCAAGTTTTGTGGCGAGGGCGAAGCAGTGAAAGTAATAGCAACAATGTTACACAAATAACAGCAAGCAACTCGCTACGCACAGTGCTTCGCTTAAGCACAAAGGACGTACGAAAATAACATGCACAGGATGAATGCTAAAGAACAACTGTGTCACGGCTCTACATATGCGCGAAAATGGCCATTTTTCGTATGTCTCGAGAATATTGTTTTGTCAGTATGAAAAGCACTCTAGGATGCATTGCAGCAAACCAAATTTTACAGGGTGTAATGCTTTTTCGAAAAAATATATCTTGCAGAACACCGAATATATTTTAGAATGAAGAAAATTGTGAAAAGTATGTAAATTTTGGTGGCCAGCTGGTGAAAAGTGCAATAGAAAACAGTAAAATGCAAAAATATTCAAAATAAAGAAAATTCAAATATATACATTTTGAAGATAAATGGCCCAGGACCACGATAAACAATAATAGGAAATGTTTCTATTCACATAAACAAAGAAAATTGGAACCAAGGTGCTGCTTCGTAGCTCGTGCTATGCTGTGAAGCATTGCTTGGTTTTTCTTGAGACACAAGCAAGCTCGTACACATTAAAAAAAATTTTTTTTTGCTATAAAAGCTTCCAGGTGTTCAATTATAGATGTATATCCGTGATGAAAATAATGCTTCTATAAACAAGATGTCCAATGAGCTTCGTTATTTTGTCTAGCATAACCTCTTTCCATGAGCTACTTCTTTCAGCATAGGTTGGCGTTCCTATATATGCATGCGAGCATATTTCTTAGAAGTTTGCACATCGTATTAAAGAAAGGATACAGTATGAAGTTCCAAAACGTTTCGCGCTGCTCTATAGTCAGGGCCAAGATGTGCTCCGGTGGCCTCCTTGTCGTGAGGAGAAGCTCTGCAGCCAGCGCCACAGACCGAGCCCCAGCGTAGTGTCGAACGTAACCACAGTGGCTATAAGATCGTCACAAAGGTAGCTACACACTTGCGATGGAGAACACAACTTGATCTGTAAACAAAACAAACCCATGAACGGCTGCGGATGTCTCAGGCTGGCACAAAACATCATCGCTACAAAGCTTGAAGCTGGCGTTCTGTCACCCTCGGACTCTAAGCTCGTCCTTATCAGTTCAGGTGGGGTTGCAAGGCAGTTTCGAGTGGTGCGTGTGTTTTGAAGTGCTGGTGCGTGCCCATGCGCACATGACGATGACTAGTGACATTAAATGATCGAGAGGATCGACTAGTGACACTAGATGCGACCCTGTGTCTGACATAACGATACAAGTGAAACTAAAACTGCTAGAAACTGGCTGAGAAGGCTACCTCAATACTTTAAACATGTGATGGACCTTCGAAAACATTTTTTTAGAATTATTTTGCCAGACTCCCAGCAACAGCTTTTTATTGAATAGCTGGCATAAATTACCGGCAATTATTACTACTCAACACTGTCAAATTGCGAAGCTGACTATTTGATTTGATATTTTGCTTGCAAAGGCTCTTTTGATTATGGACCTTCAATGCTACTCTAGCATAATCTCGAGGGGCATGCACATTTGTCAAGTTCGCCAGCCCAGTGCATTTTCCAACAACACACGCACCCTGGTTTGTGCAAATATCTTTAAAAAACCACTATGTTGCCCAAAACGGGCAAATTCAAATTGATTCTGAAAGTTGAGTGGCTGGACTAACTACTAGAAAGTGCTGGGTCCACGAGAAACAAATTTAACATGCCAAAATAGACGAACCGAACCATTCATCACTGGTGATCGTTTTAAATAAGCACGGTAATGAAAGAGTTAAATACAAACAAAGATGCTTGAAAAGAATACACAGGTATTTAACACTGAGTGTGAAGTAACAACTGTCACAGTTGTTACTTGTGCACAACCCAATGCTCTTAAATTTTTTGTTCTTGAAAACAGCTGCGCTTGGAGCATGGCTTTTGAGTTGTTTGGGAAAACAGGTTTCTGTCTGCCTTTCCAATTGCACTGAGAGGGCATAATCTCACAGGTGGGCATGACTGACTCCTCTGCAGTGCGCAACTCGCCACCAAGGCATTATCGAGGCAGCTGCCGCTGTTTTAGTGCAGGTTGGGGCTACTGCATGGTGTTCCACCGACTTAGACTGGTCATTGTGTGCAGCAGTAATGAATGTGTTAGAAACCATACAAAAACATAATGTGCATTCAACACACTGTGTGCACAGTGATGATATTGAATTGTCCTTTAAGTTGTGCAGCTACGGTTATCCTGTGTAGGTGCGCAGCACCACATCTACGAACTGTAATCGCTGAAACGCTGAGTTTAAGCTACATGAGCACGCGAGAAAGAAATCGGGTCCAGCCCACGCTGAAGAAGGGCTCTAAATGAAAGTGATCGAACTAGTCAACCGGCAATAGACATGCTTTCTTCCTCCTATGTCGCCACTGCTGTCTGTTCTGAAACAGTCGTACAGACCTGCTGCTAAAGTGAAATCTGTGCTCGCATAGCTTTCTAACCTTTCCAGCACAATGCTCTGTGCTTTCCTGATAGTGCCTTATATTTCCCTTCCAGACTGGAAAAAAAAAAAAAAAACGCTCTAGCACGGGCTGCATGCTTCTTCCGCGTGCAGCTGGTGCATGGCCCTGCAAAATGGCGACCCCGCCCCTACCGCTTCTCGCACATGACGTCAAGTTCTTGCCTCCTATACATTTGTTTATCTTTGTATAAGTCAAATAACATTAAGCTGAAAGTTTTGAATATGTTTGTAAACTTTACAGAGCATACAGTGCAGAAATCTGAACTGCTGTATGAAGAGCACACTGTGTTGCGTTTTTTTTTACTGTTTAGGACTTTCAAAGTGATCCAGGCTACTCATTGTTATATCATTAAGACATACGTTTATTTATCTTTACATAAGTGAAATAACGTTGCACAGGTCGTTTTGAATGTACTTGAGGGACTTCAAGCCTATGCTGAAAAAACTTCGACCGCTTTTGTGAGCTTTAGTAGTGCGTTGTGATCTTGAGAAGTTATGAATACTAGATGTTTTTGTTATAATTACGATATCTATTTATTTATTATAAGTGCAATAAGATGAGTCATTTTTGATAATTTTATAGGCGAAAATTTTAACTTTGCATGCCACTTTGAGTTCTAGAAAATTTGTGACAGGTCGTGGAAAGTTCTTAAATATCTCTGAATTTTCGCCTTGGAAACCTGTGTAAACCCTGAATTATTGCCTGTTTTGGTTGCTTCCTTTAAATACAGGAATAGCAAAAGCGGTGTGCCACTTTTGTGGCAGCCCCGCCGCGGTGGTCTAGTGGCTAAGGTACTCGGCTGCTGACCCGCAGGTCGCGGGTTCGATTCCGGCTGCGGCGGCTGCATTTCCGATGGAGGCGGAATGTTGTAGGCCCGTGTACTCAGATTTGGGTGCACGTTAAAGAACCCCAGGTGGTCGAAATTTCCGGAGCCCTCCACTACGGTCTCTCATAATCAAATG
>NW_023608782.1:0-25400 GCF_013339725.1 Rhipicephalus microplus | reverse complement strand
TTCTTGCATTCATATGAGAAACGCATACGTTATGGTGAGTGACGATGACCCGGCGGAAAAATCCGCCCGAGAGTGTTCATATAATTATTATCGCAATGAAAGGGTTTGCAAGCGAGCGCAAGTTGATCCTATGCCAAGTGCCCTCTCTTCAAATAGAGCCCTGTTCTTTCTCTTCGAGTAGTCGGAGGATACTGCTAAGCGTCATACAGCAGACCGCTGCTGCTGGTGGATTGCTGACAAGATAAACCAATAGTGGCGTTTAGATCAGGTGCGCTTCTTGCCGTGGTGTAGCGCCATGGGCTGGCGTAGCGATCTATGGTGAATTAAACTACACGCTGCAACACTATGGTGCACCGGAGTCACATGGCGAGCAAGCGATATCGTTCTTGGCGTGCACTATAGGAAATGACATGTGCTGACTTAGCTTTTTTTCCCTTTGTTATCACTCCCCGAGTGGCTCGTCAAGATGAAGAAAAAAAATGTGGCAAAACACTCAACTTTCTCGCTGTATTCCAAAATATTTTACGATGACCAATTCGTGATGCAGCAAACTCCGATTCTAAAGTCATTCGATGATAACTTGGAAACATATTGAACTCAGGACCCCTCTGAGGAGGAACCTTAGCGCTACTAGCCCCTATAAGGAAAAGCTTGAAATTTTGCAAACTGAGCTGCTTGGTAACATTACGTTCAGTTTGATTGCTTAGACTGAGCACCATCGAGGCCAGAACGAAGTACGAAGACAATGATATTGAGGTGAGGTGACTGCTACCCCTTCCTTAGAGCGCAAGGCCATTGTGATTCCTAATGTTCCAGTACAGTCGGTTGTTGCCGCAGAGATGTTATGTTCGAAGCTGGACGAGTATCGTAGGTAGAAAATTATCATCATCATGAACCACTACGGGCTCTCTTTGTCCTTCTCTTCATTACCTTCATCTTCTTCTTTCGTACTTGATAATAGAAAGAGAAGCAGAAAATAAACATTCAAAAACTCGAAGCTAAGCAAAACAGCCAAACAATCACAGTGAAACATAGAAGCGGCTGTTTTTTCTAACCAGAAAACAGAGTTAAAGGACGCTGAAGCTTTTTCGCATTCGCGAATTTATTGGTGATTCGGTATGCGACCTTTACTACAAGACTACGATGGTTTTTCGTGATTTTGAATAAACGGTGGTATAGCAAGGTATATGTAAACTTAGCGTAATTTCCATACAAGCACATGTATCTAGTAGTTGGCGGCTCGCTGCGACCGTCGCTATCTATATATAGACGGCACAACTATCTGCAAACAAATATATATATGACGTCTCAACCGCAAGTGCTAACGACGTCGTGCACTTGCCCTAGATGGCATGAAATCGAAATTTTTTTAACTGCTGACCTTTCATGTGCCATTTTAAGTACGCGGTTTTATTGTTTCTTATGTTTCGTTAATTACGTATGCGAGAGAAAACGAAGAGCGACTGGAAAGATTAAAGAAGCAGAATTGTTTCATAAGCCGAATAGCGTATTGCAACATGTACAAAAACTCTACAGATGAATGAATTGTGATATTATGAGCAGAATAGCGCAATAATTCGAGAACTCACGTTGCCCAATCACGGTAAACAACTGCATCGAGACAGCATGCTTGATAATTTCGCTTTGGCAGCCGTAGAGCATAGCGTCTTGTTAATCAACGTGTCGCATTAACCGTCACCAAAGGCGGTACGCCAGCGAAGGCAGTCAGCTGTCACAAGAGCGGCTATTCACACATTCTGCGAAAGGTAGTGCAGCTCTGAGATATCACAGTAGCGAACAGCACATAAGCAAATAAGCTACAGAAGGTACGCACGATACCACCACGCAGAAGTGAGCGATGCCTAGCTGACCTGGGAATGCACCGAACTATACACAAACCCTGATTGCACATTGCCTGGGAGCCCCCCCCCCCCCTTCTCCGCATTTCAAGCCCTCGACTAAAAATTGAGGCAACCAGCCGTTTAGCCAAGTGTCAGATAAACCATAGAGTAAATGCATAGCTAATTTTGATATATATAAAACTAGGACTATTTAAAAAAATGTATCGAGTGTTTGGTTTCGGTTGTTCTCCCTTCCTCACCTAGTCGCTTCTGTCGTCAGCGGGCGTTGGCGCCAGTGGCAATGGGTTTTTGACACTTTTTTTTAGAGTTGGTGACCTATTTCTTTTACCTTCGTTATAACACCTAGATCACACTGAATCCGCTTTCTACAACGAGCAAAATCTATCTGTGATTGAAACGCAGCGTCGGGCACTGGACGTGCACCACACCACTGAATTCGCCGAATTAGAGTTACTCTACGCCAAATAGCGATATCGCTCCATCTGCCGATTGAACAATAAACCTTGGGGCGAGTGTGAGGCGGGTGTTGTCAGCGGCTCGCAAGGAAATTCAGCATAGAGAAATATACTTTCGCAAAGAGTGGCCACTCGGTCCTTTTGTGGCCGAGTAAGGGAGGGTCTGACAAACCACTCGATGGCAATCCCATGACCTTCTACTGATTAGTCAACACAGGTAATAGCCGCCTGAGAAAGATTATGAAGACCAAAGATTGGCATCAAAATTTTAAATGCGAAGCATTTCTTAGCGAACTTCAACGACATTCAGCGTATCTATCTATCTATCTATCTATCTATCTATCTATATCTATATATCTATCTATATCTATCTATCGATCTATCTATCTATCTATCTATCTATCTATCTATCTATCTATCTATCTATCTATCTATCTATCTATCTATCTATCTACGCAGTTTAGCTCTTCTGGCCGTTTTGATATTCTGATCTATCATAATTGGTATTGCATAACATAACCCTATGTCGAGCATAAGTGTCATAACACTGAAATCTTGACGTGTACCCATGAATGTCATGATTTGCATGCCATGGTCTTGCTGCTCTTGCGGCAGTTTCATTCACATGACATATCGCAAAACTTTTATGGTATGACATGACTGCTCATGCGAGCGTAAGTGACAGGCCCTAACGTAGAAATCAAGACATGCTTTTCATATAAGTCATGACTACACGCCATGCTTATGGTGTGCTCGTGGTCGTTTCCCTAGCTTCAAATATACCAAATTTGGTATTACGTGAAGTGATTGTGTGACGAAGGTATATTACTGGTCCAAATGTGATAATTTAAACATGCGTGTCATGTAAGAACATAACTGCATGCGACGCTCCTAGCACGTTTGCAGCTGTTTCGATAGCTTCACTTATATCGACTTTGTTATTACGTGACGCGAACGGGCGACGAAGGTAGATCACTCGTCCAAACATGATAATCGTGATATGCGTGTCATGTAAAACATCACTACATGCCACGTTCATTATAGGCTCGTGGTCGTTTCGCTCGCTTCACATATACTAAACTTGGCATTACCTGACGTGAATAGATGACGAAGGTATATGACTGGTGCACACCTAATCATGACACACGTGTCTTGTAAGAACACGATACATGCAACGCTGATGATGCACTGGTGGCCGTTTCGCTAGCTTTACATATGCCAAATTGATGTTACATTACGTGAATGGTTGACGAAAGCATATGACTGGTGCAAACATGATAATCTTGACATGTGTGTAATGTAAGAACATGACTACACACCACGCTCATAATGCGCTCACGGCCGTTTCGCTAACGTCACATATACCAAACTTGTGTAACGCAACGTGAATAAACGATGAAGGTAAGCAACGCGTCCAAAATGATAATCAGAGATGCCTGTCGTTTAAAACATTACTACATGCTACGCTCATGGCACGCTCGTGGCTGTTTTGCTATCCTGACTTATACCAAATTGGGTACTAAGTGACGTGCATGGACGACGAACACAAATTCCAGACTCAAACATAATAACTATGACATGCAAGTTATGTATGGCATCATTTACGTCCGCCTCGTAACGTTGTGCTGACATTAAAGTGACATATCAACCTGCATATCACGGATTTACACTGTACGTGGGATCTGTCCAATTTTTTTCATAGAAAAAACTGATTGGTTTGCACTATTTTTATATCAACTCTGCAGTGTGTCCTGCTTAGGACGTCTAATGCATCACCACAAAAATCAGCGAAATTCGACTAGAAAGTGTTGTCTTTCTGCCGTTGTTTGCACAAAGGATACATATTTATGCGGTTTAGATGTACTGAAGATGTATCCCTTTTGCAGAAGCATGTGTGTGTAGCCAAGTAGTAAAGACGCTCGTTTTCTGAGCATGTGAATAAGCGTGAAAATCCCGGCATTGGAAATAAATCCTATTATTGTTTTTATTATGCTGAAGACATTATCGAGCTGACCTGCCGCTCGTGGCACTGAAAGCTTCACAGTAACTCGGCCGCAGAGCCATACGCAGAGCCATCCGCTGTTTACGTATGTTTTCTAAGACTCAAGCGCCCATGAAGAGCTATATCTTTTACAGCAAAAGCTGTTAAAAGATCACAACTCGGGTCATGCTCTCTGACGTATGTTGTCCGCCGTCGCTGCCCGTGTCTGTGACCACTATTGCACGAAATAAGATAAAAAACTAAGTAAATAAAAAACAGCAAGGACACAGTAGGGCTCGAACCAGGGTACACTGCGTCCCAGCCCTGTATTCTACCACCAGCCACGCTGGTGCTTAGAACTTTTTCGCAAACTTTCCATGGGCAGGCTTGAAGTCGGGTAAGATATCGAGTCATTTTGAGTAATGAATCATGTTAGAACAGCAAAGAAACGACCAGGCGTCACACAATGTGAATAGCGCAACGATTGGATCGTACAATGCTCCAACCGATTACAAAAGCTTGTTTTTGATAACTATTAGCTGTGGCGCATACCCACTTCAGGCAAAACTCCTCATCGTCGTCAGCCACATGAAGAATTGGCACGAAATTCAGTGCAAGTGCTTAGCGAATGCCGCGCTTCTTAAAAAATGATGAAGGATTACATAGCGAATGGCAACCTACTACCCAGAAAGTTTATTAATGCCATAGGCACAACGAAGCATTTGTGGTTGCAGCAGTTACCCAATAAATGTTTAAAAAAAGCTCTGAAAGGCCGCTCTTCTAGCTTTTGCTGTGACTGTGTGGCGCCTTCCACGCATGCCTGGCGTTTTTTTGTTTTGTTTAGTGCGTTTCAACGCTCGTTGCAATTCGGAAGGGAGAGGCAGCTATTCACAAGGTACTCGCGCTTTCCAGAAAAGCAAGATAGACAAAGGAACTCTATACTTACCAGTCAATCCAAGTCATTTTCTATTTATTCCACAAGTCGTCCTTTAGCAAGCTCTTTTTGTGCTTGGGGTGGCGTTTGTTGTATAAGGCGGGGGGTAGTTGCACACATATTCAATGATCTCTTCTGCTAAGCGCAAGTTACTTAACTGTGACATGAAGAGTGAGCAGGACTTGGCCGCCATTTCTTCAAATTCCTCAGCTAGCTCTCTAATAGTTCGTGGTGATCCGATTGAGTGGCAGATGACACAAAAGTCGGTTCAAGAGCGATCGGCCAATGCCACATAGATGAGTTCAGAACTGCTCACTGTTTCTCGAGTGGGCTCTTCGTCATTCCGTTTAAACCGTTGTCCTTCGCTGCACATACGTGCCTACGCCTGCTCTCGTCACTCGACACATGTGTTGTCAAGCCTGACGAACGTTCATGTGGCGTGTTGGTGTGCTTGTTGGTGACGCGAGAGTTACCTAGCAAGTGTTCTTGCAGCAGTTACCCAATCAGCCCCGTCACGGTGGTCTAGTGGCTAAGGTACTTGGCTGCTGACCCGCAGGTCGCGGGATCAAATTGTGGCTGTGGTGGCTGCATTTCTGATGGTGGCGGAATTGTAGGCCCGTGTACTCAGATATGGTTGCACGTTAAAGAACTGGAGCCCTCCACAATTTCCGGAGTCCTCCACTAGCGTCTCTTATAATCATGTGGTGGTTTTGGGACGTTAAATCCCGCAAATCAATCAATCAAGCACTTACTCAATCAGTGTTTAGAAAAGGCTCTGAAAGGCCGCTCTTCGAGCTTCAGTCTCGGTGCTGCGCCTTCCACGTAGGCCTGGAGCTTTTGTTGTTTGTGTTGTTTTGCGCATTTTAACGGTCGTTGCAACTCGGAAGGGAGAACCAGACATCACAAGGTGCTCGCAATTTTGAGCCCAGCAACATAGACATATTAACTCGTACTTACGAATGAATCCAATGTCGTTTCCTATTTTATTGCAATGGCACCCAGTCGAAAAATACACAAAATTGACAAGGTTTCCCAGCGGAGGCGAGAAAAAAAGCTGCCGTTCGATTCCGCCACACCGCACAAATGTATGTTGCTCATGCTTATCCTTCTACTTCTTACTTCAGGTAAGAGTTTGAAATCTTCCGAAGCTCAAATGCAGAATATTCAACCCTATCAACTCAACGCGACGAGAGCGGTCTTACCCAGTGCCCCGCCCACCGAGCATTAAACCTGTCGTGCCAGCCGCGTTGGTATATGTTACCAGTGCTTTTTGCTTCGTGTACACACAACTCTAAAGTCTGAGAATAACTGTAAATTATACTTTAGACATCCATGAGCCTAAATCAACAATTTTGTCTTGTGTCGATGTTCGCACAAGGAGCACTGAAGATCAATGTACGCGCTTTCAGCTACGCAGGCTGTCACGAAAGCTGCCGGCTGCACTTAGCCGGTACTTCTGACTGATATGTAACAGCACGCAATTTTCAGTTCGTTTTTGGTACGCCTTCGTGAACTGACTCGCTGGAATACGTTTTCAGTGGGTTGCATTGGTATTTTTATGGATGTTTTTTATTGTTGGTATTGATATAACTGCATATATCTGTACACTGGCACGCCCGCTTTATACTGCCAGCGGAAGCCAGAAAAACGACTATCGCTCGCCACCGCCACTCCGTAAATACATTTTGGCATGATTGACCTTCCACTTACTTCAGGTACAGTTTAGGTAACAGTTAAAAATATTGCGAAGCTCAAATGCAGAAACTTTAAGCATTGGACTCAGCTGCTTCGAAGCAGCCTTACCCAGTGCCCCGACCCAGCGAGGCCTATCGTGCCGGCCGCATTGGTGTACATGCTGCCGGCACTTTTTACTTTAGGTAGGCACAATTCTAAAGTGTAAGAATGACTGTAAAGTACAGTCATCTCTGAACTTAAATCAACCAATTATCCGCGTGTGCGGTGCCCGCGCATGGAGCGGCGACGATCGATGTGTCGTGCTTTCAGCAACGTAGGCTGTCACGAAAGCTTCCTTCTGAGCGCAGGAGCCGGTACTTTTCCGACTCGTACGTAAGAACACAGCAATTACGAGTTGGTAATTTGGTACGCGTTAGTGAACTAACATACTGGAAAACGTTTTCAGCGGATTGGATTAGTCATTTCTTTGGCGGTTTCTGGCGGTTGCAGGTATCGATAAACTGCAAATATGTAATCTCGCACGCCGGATGGGTACTGCTACATCGCCGCTTGCGCGATAAAAAATACTCATATTCACTCGTGGGCGTGGATATCTACCAAATAAGACATGTAAATCATCTGTACTCGTTGACCAGTAGCAAGTGCTAGAACTGACTATCAAAGGAATAAAAAACTATCGGCACCAACAGCTGACAATCTGTGGCTGCTCCTCCAGTCAATTGGACATTTCTCAGATTAAGATGTAGATGCTTAACAAACTTGTGCTCTTGCTAATATCCGCACGTCATTCGGTGCCCGGAAGACGTTCGTCACTGTCGAATCAAGATGAAATTGTTATTTGAAAGGAATATAGTGTCAGTCTTGACTACGCGACTTGTAAACATGAAGTTGAACGACGCGTTCTTCGGAAGAATAGTCATTTTACAACCCTGAGTGCATGATCTGGCGTGGTGTAGAGGTGAGCGTCAAGATCATCGGAGGGAGAGCTAAATAAGCTGTTATAGTACGTTTCGTACGCCAAAGTAATATCTCCGTTATCTTTTATGAGTACATCGTTAAAGTACAAGTCTGGAATAACTTTAGAAATCGCATGGCGTTGCTCATCAAGTAAAGCTTGGCGTGTCGGTTGCACAGAATTTAAAGTGCGCTGGTTCCGAGATCTATACGTGCCCTTAACTTTGATGTACTTTCCCGGCATTTCGCATTCCATCTCATAAAGATCCAAAGACTTTTAACAAGTATCTTTTCATCATTCTTTCTATAGAAAGACTTAACAGCCCCAATTTCTATAGCTATAGCACGAACTTCTTGTTTAAAAAGCTCCCAAGCAGCGAAGATATGAAAACCAATCGAAAAAGATTGCCTCAATTCCATCTGGACGCGACTTATGAATTCTTGATCACAGAGGAGCTTCGCATTCATTTTCCGAAGGGCCCACTGGGGACGGAATTGTTTGTGACGATTTTCACCAATTTGCGCTATGACAATACAATGGTCTGAGAATGATACAGCTTCGGTGCTGCAGGAAATTTTACGAGACAGGAGTGATGAGGACACGTAAATCCGGTCAAGGCGAGCATGAGAGCTGCCTTGTACTCTTGTATATGCTGTTGCCGATTCGAGACCCCGATGTCAATTAGTCCTGCATTATCTACAATACCGAGAAAAGCTCAGCACTCGTCTCTCTTTCCAGACGAAATATAACGATCAATAGCTTCACATACGCAGTTGAAGTCTCCCATAAGTACCGTGCGTCTGTCGACGTCAATTAAATTACGCACTTTTTCAAATAACTCAAGTCGTTCGGAACCTCATTAAACGCATATAGATTGATAATTCTCCATGGCACTCCTTGCAACAAAAAATCACAGCATATATACCTCTTCATCAACACTAGTGCAGAATGCTGAACAGGGTAGGCTTTTTCAGAAACAACCAAACAACCCGCAGATAAACCTTTAGCATGTGAGACACACATTAAACTGAGACAGAAAAGGCCGCAGGGCCTTCTCGGTCTCTTCCTCGCTCTTGATCTTTGTCTCTTGAATGGCGACAAAGTCGAGACTCTTCCGATTGAGAAGTCTACGGAGCTGTGCTTGCTTCTGCGAGACCTAAGGCCGCGTACGTTCAAGGTGGCAAATATGAGTCGCTCAGACTGCGCCATGGTGACTACCTTTGATTCGCTTATCGTCCCACTTGATCAGTCCCAAGAGTTGGCGCTGAGGCTTCCGTGAGCCCCAGCAGGCTCTTAGATCGGGATCAGCGACACTTCCCCTTTGGCATGGACTTTCGGCGACGGCGGGACACCCTAGTCACTGACGCTGGGTCACTCCGTTTGCTTGAATCCGAGCTGGACGATGCGCGACGTTTCAGTATTGCTGTATCTGTAGAGATCTGCATATCATCTTCCGACACTGCACAATGATGAAAAAGCTGCTGCGGAGCTGCAGCGCAAGCAGGTGATGAACTTTCTGCGGCATCAGCCAGAGTCTCTATCTTGTACTGGTGGTTCTTCGGCATCTTTATGGGTCAGCGCAACAGCACTCTTCATAGGAACTCCTACTTGTGCTAGGGGTTGTGCGGAGTCGTTTTGGGTATGCTGCTTGCATTCACTTGGCTCTTTGCACGCAGAAGTTTCAACTGTGTCAACAGCGAGTGACTTTCTTTCCTCTTCTGGATTCCTTGTGGTAGAGCCTCTTGTTTCTCTTGTGAACCCTTGAAGGACAATGATTGTGCAGTCAATAAGGGCCCATTACTATACAAGAAATCGAGCAAGCAATCGACAACTTGCCTTTATTGAAAACACCGGGGCCTGATGGCATCTCAGGCGAATTTTACAAAGCTTGCAAGAAAACGCTTGTCCTGTATTGCTGAATATTTTTCAGATGAGTTATGACATGGATACACTCCCACAATCTTTTTGCAAAAGTCACACTGTGTTAATACCGAAAACAACTGACAAGGAAAAACTTCGCTTCGTCGAGGGCTACAGTCCAAATTAGCTGTCAAATGTGGACTACAAAATTTTCGCAAAGTATTAGAAATAGGTTGCAATTTGCTATGTCGATCCTCATTGGGTCTCATCAGACATGTGGGATTAGAGGCGATCCATACAAACCGATATACATGTCGCTCGAACAGTGCTTCAATACTGTAATGGTTCTCAAAAACATCTTGCAATGCTACAGGTAGACCTTGCAAAAGCTTTTGATCGTGTTCGTCATTCCTTCCTTTTTCTCTTCTTGAACAAGCTAATGTTGGCAAAGTTGTTCTTAAAGGCGTTAATTATGCTATAATGAATGCTCAACTCGTCTGATAGTTAATGGTCACTCTCCAAACCAGTTTCTATTCGCTCTTCTGTAAAACAGGGATGCCGATGTCACCTCTTTTATTTGCACTTTATCTAGAACCACTGTGCTTAAGCATAATACAGTCGAGTTGCATTCGTGGCTTTCAAATATTAGGCAGTGAGGTTAAAGTATTGGCTTATGACGATGTCGCATTCTTTTGCACAGATAAACCAAGTGTCGAAAATGTGGTATATGCTATTGAAAAGTTTGGCGTAGTATCAGGAGCTCGTTTAAATGCCTCTAAAAGTTTAGGACTGTGGTTTGGCTTGTGGGGTAGCACACCGAACCACTTTGCAGGGATTAATTGGACAAGAACCTCCAACATACTCGGTGTACCATTGCATGCATATAGATTCAGTGCGCATTACTGGAAGGAACGCCTCCTAAGCTTGAACGACAGGCCCAGACATTTGTGCCCTATCGACTTTCGATATTTGCGAGAGATGAAGCTTGCAATACTTTCTTAGCGACAAAACTTTACTATGTATTGCAACTTATTCATTGCGCAAGATTCTATATACAACGCTTTCATCGGATTTTCGTACTTTCATATGGTCTTCGACTTTTGAGCCCATGCGTCGTGATATATATTCAAGCCAGTTAGTAAGGGTGGGTTAGGACTAAAACACCTTTATGTATGGCAAATAATGTCCAGATTCTTTTTTTGAGACATTTCCCATCCTGTAATACGTTCCTCCTTGCAGGTTACACTTGTTGATTGCTTACCAGATTTAATTGTTTCATCCAACTTCTCCGAACGCCCATGCTTGGGGGGATTCATGCAGGAAGTTTACCTCGCAGTTCAGTTCCTTAAAGCTCGCTTCTCTGTAGAATACCTGTACACAGTATCGCGCAAGGTGCTGTATAAGGGCCTACTGAGTACACTCTTCCCACCTCCATTGTACCGTTCACTGTACGCCAATCTTCCAGGTCACGATGTGTGGAAGCGAGTGGCAAAATGTACATTCCACCGAATTCAAAAACATTCTTCTATAAACTCCACTCTGAAACATTGGCGGTAAAACATGGTTAGAAAGAAAAGGTATTTCTTCCGTCTGTTAACTGCCGTCTTTGTGATGTGCCGGAAACGATTGAACATTGCTTTGTTAGCTGAGAGATGCCATACTATTTTGGGATGTCCTTCAGCGAGCACTGAAAAAGCGTTTCGTCATTAATTCTCACACAATACGTTATCTCTGCCAGCAGCGCTTGATGAAGTACCATATGATATGTTTTTCCTCATGGGTATGCACAGCTTGTGGAAGACACGAATGCAAGACCGCAATGCAGAGCCCACCACCTCTTCAAGCGCACACTTCATTCAAATGGCTATCCACCTAAAAAACATTTACGACGAGCTAGACTTTAGACCGGACTGGTACTCCGTCTTAGAGAACTGTTTGAACTCACCCCTTTTTGTTTGTATAACACGATGTGAAGAACTCTCCATGGGAGGAACTCGCGCTGTGTTAGCCATTTGGTGTTTATGAGTAACACTTGAACGCTTACTTTCGCGATTTGATTGTGCTTTTGTTCGCTTGATTTTGTCTTTGTTGCCCAAGTACTTTAATGAATACCATGAAAGAAAAGGAAAAAAGATCTGGCGTGGTGTAGTGGTTGGCGTACTCGATTGAGGTCAGGAGGTAGCAGGTTCAAATCCCGTCAAGGGTTGGTTTATTTTTTTTCATTTTTTAATTTTTTTATGTTATTGTGAATGCGCGCTCTTTTATTCTAAATTATTTCTTTATTGCGAATGGGCACCCCGTTTTAACCCTCTGAAGCCATTTTGCGCAGAGTACTGGGACGCTGCCGCTCCAGCGTCCCAGTACCAGCACAAGGAGGCGCCGGTACCAGCGCCATACTGGGCCCAAAATCAGGCATGGCGCTGGACATTGGTACCCAATGGCACTGGTTCTTGCAATAGGGCGTGCTGGCCGTATACATTAAAGCGTGAATTCAGACACGAGTTTGGTGTTTTGGTGTGTCAGGTCTAGTGGACACCGGTTTAGTGTTTTTAGTGTGCACGGTTTAGTGTTTTTAGTGTGCACGGTTTAGTGCTTTAGTGTGCACAGTTTAGTGTTTTATTGTGCATAGTTAAGTTTTCAGTGTGCAATATTTAGTGTTATTAGTGTACCCGTTGTGGTGTTTTTAGTGCACTCAATCTAGTGGTTTTTGTGTGTCCGGCGTGGAGCTTTTATTAATCAGCACGATGGTACCACAGTGATAGATACTAACATTTTGTGCAACCTATTTCAGCATTCATATACCTGCTCAAAAAGAGCAGTGCAAACTGCCACAGTAACAAGTAACATAAAATATGACGAAAACCCTCATTTTATTTAAGTATTTGCAGCATTACTTATTGGCAGGGCGCTTGCTTCACAGCTCACATGTTTTCTGCCACATGCAATTGCGAATATTTTTTAGCTTTTGCTGGTCTGCTTCACAGAGAGCCCCGAGCCATCGCATACTGCGTGAAAAAGACTGTGAATTCATTGATATCAGTCAAATATCTCTGTCGATGAACCGCACTTTTATCATTGCAGCAGCATTTTTGAATATTAACTTGCATAGTACATATGTGCATACAAAAACCAGGAACCCCTAGTTGCTTCCCTGTCTTGTACAGAAAGGTATAACAAAGAAATACAGCAACGCATACCAATTTAGAAGTATGAAAATTCAGTTAACCCTTTAACTGTCGATGTTTTTTTGCAATATGCTTCGTAAAAATTTTTATTTCGCTTATTGCTGAATGAAAATCAGTTGAATTTATTTTCGAAAAATCGCCAAAAATTTTTGAGAGGTAATTAAGGTGACTGAAAATATTTGTATTGTTACACATGCTTCATTTGGGAGTAACAGCAAGCAAAATTCTGGAAAGGAAATGTGTGATAGTAACAAATAGAGAGATCAGAAATGAGACAGTGATCAGCTTCGCACACGTGGAAGCGATGCTTTTCAAAGGACAAAACTGAAACCAGCCGCACCATGCCCTATACTGGGTTGCGCAAACAAAAGCCTGCGCACCGCTGTGAAAAAAAATTGAAAAAGAAGCAACGGAGAAACATCGACGCATTAAAAATCTATTTATTCCAGACGTGCAGCAGCACATGCTAAACAAGAAAATATGGCAGAACAATACCGTATTCACTTGACTATAGGCGACCGTGATTGCAGGCCGACCACCAAAATTGGAAGGCCAAGAAGTTACCTCAAAACCAGCACTTTAATTGCGTAAGCGCGCACTTCGCTGGCTCATTAGGCTAGCTGCGGTTCTAAATGTTGTCGCGGAATTCCAACACAGCATGAAAACTGATCGTCGACACTACCGCACTGAAGCACTAACCCAAGAGCAGCGCACGTGATACGAAGTTTGAGTTCGCGGATAGAAGATCAATGGCGCCAAAAGCCCACTGAGCTTGTGCATGTCCGCGCAGTAGCAGCAAAGGTGAATGCTTGCGTCTTAAAGGCACTAAAGCTTTTGAAACGCGATAAAGGCGATGCTTTTCCCGACAGAAAACTCAAAGTGCACTTGAAGACGTGATCGTCTGATCTATGCGGAGTGCGAGCTTCCTGCAAGCGGCCGGAGCAACGTTGGCGCTGATGCAAAAGTTGCTCTGAAACACTGGCTACTGCCCTCCTTCCTAACTCGTCGAGCCAGCGAAGCTGCAGTCTTGTTTCTATTTTTTCTCCTATATCAAGTTATTGAGGAGGGCAATGAATCGCAACCGTGCAAATACGGTACAGAATGGTGATCACTGCCAAGTTCGGGGTGCATTTTAGGTATGGAACTGAAAAATCGATTTTTTTTTCTCACGAACAAACTAGAGGTGTGCCTATATGGGGGTTAATACGGCACATGTACATCTTTCATATTCAAAGGGTTAAAAGAATGGGTAATCCAGTTTGAGCTGATATGTTTATAACAACAAGTGCACATATCTGTTGTTTGGGTTTGCACGTAAGTTGTCAGACAACCCCAGAAGTAAACTGGCACATGCAAAAACAGAAGTACGGTGAACATAAAAGGTATTGCTTGCCTTTCAAGGCGTCAACTTTTTGCGGTGTCAGGGGCCTCTGTGGAGCTTTCTCACTTCCATATGTCGCATACCTGCTGGACAGTATCCCAGAAAAACTTCTTACTGCCAGCACTTCAGATGACGAAATTGCAGCGGCCGCCCGCTTGACGAAGTGCGAATCTTTAGGTACTGCCATAGGTGTCTCATACGTTGTTTGTTAGGTGTATAAGTATGGAAACAATTTTCAGTAATTACTACATCCACATCATCTATGATCGTACTTAGTTCAGATGATCTTACCATAACATTGCCCATTAATGTGAATGCTGTTGAAGTCCCCGCAGCAGGTGGCTGTGGTCTTATATCTGGAGCGACTCAGTTTCCGCAGGTTCAGCCTCTACATAAAAATTTTGCCGCACCATAGCAGACGTAAGCTCAGTAAATTTTACACGATGACTCCAGTGAATGTAGTTGGGAAAAAATTTCTGAAATTTTACCCGCATTACCTGCACCCCCAAATCGCGCTAACATTTTATGGAGAGAAAAAAAGTGCACCTAGCCTATTATGCGAGTACAGTCGCAGCCGCTCCAACGAACGTCGCTCCATCTAACTTTTCGCTTCAACAAAGAATTTTATTTATTCTCCGTCAGCTTGCTATAGAAGTCAATGCGTCAATGTACTTGCCCCGACGGACCATTTTTCACGCTGTTTTCGCTTCAATGAAACTTTCACTCACTGGAGCTTGGCTTGAAAATTTATTTACGAGAATTTGATCATATTGTCACGTGCTTTTCGAAAAAAAAGACAATGACAGTTGTGCATGTGCCATGAAGTACAACGAAATGGATGAAAAAGAAGAACTCGCTTGCGCGTTCTATTAGAAGAACCTACCTGCTTCTGGCGTCTCAGTTTCTGCCGCAAGACCTCTGTTTCGACGTCGTGACACTGGTGGAGGTGCTGGAGCCTACAAGCTGATGCAGGACAGTCTTGTTCGGACCCGTTCACCTAGTCCAGTGACTCAGCCCTCGTCACGACTCCAGTGCATCGATTCAGTCGGCGCCTACTAGGCCTAAGTCCAGAGTCCGCACCTGTTCCGCCTCTTTCCAGCATGGCAGCTCCTACGACATCCACGGTTATCCCGCCATCGCAGACCACTCTTCCCTCGCAGGTAACTCTTGAACATCCTCGTGTTCCTGAAGTTTTCCGTGGGGAAGAGTACGAGGATGTCGAGGACTGGCTCGAACAGTTCGAACGGGTGGCTGTATCCAACCACTGGAGCGAACAGCACAAACTTGGCCGTGCATATTTGCACTGGAAGATAGCGCTCGCACGTGGTATGAGAACCGCGAGGCTACATTCCAATCTTGGGAAGACTTCCGTCGAAAGCTCCTCGCTACAGTTTTGAACTCGGACGACGGGATCGCGCACAGCAAGTGATTGAGGCACGTGTGCAAAAACCCAATGAAACAGCCGTCATTTACGCAGAGGGTATGATCCGTCTGTTTCGACGAGCTGATACTGACATACCCGAATCGAAGAAGGTGCGCCACCTAATGCAGGGTGTTAAGGAACAAGTGTTTGCGGACCTCGTACGAAATCCAACTACAACAGTAGATGAATTCATAAGAGAGGCGACAGTCAACGAGCGCGCACTGCAACAACGACGCCGACACTTTGACCGCCTGCATAACCACACGGCAGCAAGTGCTGCAGCTCAGAACACTGCCGTATGCGAAAGTTCCCTGCGACAAATGATTAGGGAATACTGCGTGAGGAACTTCGGGCCCTCTGCGCTCCCCCTGCCCAACCACCAGTCGCATCTGTTGCCGAAATCGTCCGCCAGGAGTTGAGGCAAGCCATTACACCACCCGCGCCAAATCCTGAGCCACATCCAGCGAGCTACGCTGATGTGGTCCGTCGTCCTCCACCGACATTTGTGCGACGCCCTTCCAGCCACGACCCACTGCCGTACCTTGGTGGCAACGAGATTCTACGAGACGACCACCAGTTCGCCGAACTGACTTGTGGCGCATGGCCGACCGTCGACCTATTTGCTACCGCTGCGGAGAACCTGGTCACATGCCCGCTATTGCCGTCACGGCGATTCTGGGTTCGGGAACTTTTCTCGTCCCGCTTCTTTCCGCTCCGAAGACCGTCGTGCCCACAACGCCGATCAACTATCGCCTGCTCAAGCAACCCCACCGCGTCGCTGGCGGTCTCCATCACCTGCGCGTCACCGTGACTTCCCTCAGAGCTACGCGGACGTCACCAGAGGCCGTTCGCCTAGCCCGCCGGGGAACTAACTGATGCGACCTCGGGGGGCAAGGTTGCCAATCGTCGACACACTGAAAAGTTCCCCCAATCATCGCAAGAAGGTATGACGACAACGACGATGAATACGACGACGAATAATAATGCTGATGAAGTTGTACGTGCCGATCTGAGCGTTCTCATTGACGGACATCACGTTACAGCACTGGTCGACACTGGCGCCGACTTCTCAATCATGCGACAAGAGCTCGCCGACCGCCTCAGAAAGGTCAAGACACCGTGGACAGGGCCGCACATAAGGAATGCTGGTGGTCAGCTGATGACACCCACGGGTAAATGCACCACTAGACTTCGCATCGGAGATTCTAGCTTCATGGCCACTTTCGTCCTGTTGCCAGACTGCTAAAGAGTTAATTTTGGGCATGGATTTTCTTCAAGATCATGGCGCTGTTATCAACATCCCTCAACGTATGGTGACGTTTTGCGCTCATCCTTATGCCGACAACAGCAGTGAAGAACGCGCAGCCGTTTGCGAATAGCCGACGATGCGACACTCCCACCGAGATCCTGCTGCCTTGTGTGGTGTCCAGTGGGTGTCCTTGCTATAAAGATGTGATAGCGGAGCACATAGTCACTTTTGTTCACGCAAGGCATTTCCATCGCGAGGGGCGTCCTGGCGCTTACTGGTGGACAGGCAGAAGTGCTCTCACAAACTTCAGCAATGAGCGTGTCAAATCCAGAAGGGTACCGCAATTGCCTACTACGACGATGTAGACCAAGCCGCGGATTGTTTTACCTTGCAACCAGATGACGCGGCTGTCCCCGCCTCGACAACTTTGTCGGTGGACATCTGCTCTACGCTACCGCCCTCTGATAGGAAGCGCCTGCTTGAACTTATACACCAATTCGAGACTGCTTTTCGCGTACGTCAAAGGTACAGCAAACACCATTGACCAAGCACCGCATCATTACTGAAGACAACACGCGACCGATTGGCAAAACCCCTGCCGTGTGTCTCCGAAAGAGCGCGAGGAGATTCAGAAGCAAGTACACAAGATGCTCGCGGATGACGTCATACAACCTTCGAAAAGTCCTTGGGCGTCCCCCGTGGTTTTGGTCAAGAAAAAAGACGGCAGCTTGCGCTTCTGTATTGATTATCGCAAGTTGAACCAAGTCACGAAGAAAGACGTCTATCCACTGCCCCGCATAGACGATTCACTCGATCGGCTGCGTCAAGCGCGCTATTTCTCTTCAATGGACCTCCGAAGCGGCTACTGGCAGATAGAAGTCGACGAGAGAGATCGTGAAAAAACGGCCTTCGTGACGCCCGATGGTCTATACGAATTTAACGTGCTTCCTTTTGGGTTGTGCTCGGCGCCAGCCACTTTTCAGCGTCTCATGGACACCGTACTATCAGGACTGAAGTGGCAAACATGCTTGGTCTATCTGGACGATGATTGTATTCTCAGCAACATTCGAGGAACATCTCAGCCGTTTATTCACCGTCCTTCAAGCCATACGTTCGGCCGGCCTTACTTTAAAACCGGAAAATGTCATTTTGGTTTTAACGAACTCACTTCCTAGGCCACGTCGTCAGTCACGAGGGTGTTCGACCTGACCCGGCCAAAATAGACGCCGTAGCGCAATTTCCTGCACCGTGCGACAAAAAGGCCGTGAGACGCTTTTAGGGTTGTGTGCCTATTACCGGCGATTTATTGAGACTTTTCGTCTATTGCGGCGCCATTGACACGACTCACACGTGAGGACGTCTTCTTTTGGGGTGAACAACAGCAAATGGCGTTCAATGAACTACGACAACGCCTGCAAACACCTCCAGTCCTCGCGCACTTCGACCAGGAAGCCCCTACAGCACTTCACACTGACGCCAGCAATGTAGGTCTAGGTGCCATTCTGGTGCAGTGGCAAGACGGCTGTGAAAGAGTAATAGCCTACGCCAGCAGAACTCTCTCTCGCACGGAGGAAACTACTCGACTACCGAGAAGGAGTGTCTCGCCGTGGTGTGGGCGGTCATCAAATTTCGTCCATATTTGTACGGCCACTCCTTCAAGGTTGTTAGCGACCATCACTCTTTGTGCTGGCTCACCAACCTTAAAGATCCATCTGGCGTTTGGCGCGCTGGAGCCTAAGACTTCAAGAGTTCGACATGACCATCGTCTATAAATCTGGGAAGCGGCACACCGACTCCGACTGTCTCTCACGGTCGCCAGTGGAGACTGTCGCTCGTGATGACGAAAACGTCGACGCGGCATTCTTGGGAGTCGTCAACACGGCCACTATTGCACAGGAGCAGCGCAGTGACCCCGAGCTGTTACCACTCATTGAATATTTAGAAGGACGACGTAAGGACGTGCCGCGGTTATTTGCCAGAGGACTGCCATCTTTTTGCTTGCGAAACGATGTTCTCTATAAGTAAAACTTCTCACCAACCGGCAACCCGCACTTGCTCGTCTTGCCTGCCTCTCTTCGAAAAGAAATAATGGAAGCGTGCCATGATGAAGCAACTTTGGTCATCTAGGCTACACCCGAACATTGTGCCGACTGCGATGCAAGTACTACTAGCCAAGTTACCCGCTGATGTTAACCATCACGTGCGAACTTGCACCGACTGCCAAAGACGCAAAGCACCTCCTAGCAAGCCAGCCGGTTTTTACATCCAGTTAGCACCAGCGAAGCCGTTCACCAGATTGGAATGGATTTCCTGGGCTCCTTTCCAACTTCCACAACAGGTAACAGATGGATAATCGTGGCCACCGATTACCTCTCCGTTATGCGGAGACTAAAGCTATGCAGCGCGGCACAGCAGCAGAGGCCGCTCAGTTCTTCATCGAAAACATCGTCTTCGGCAACGCCCTCCGACAGCAGTGATCACAGACAGAGGACCTGCCTTCACCGCAGAACTTTTGGAGTCGGTTCTCAGACTCAGCGGTACAGCTCACCGGAGAACTCTGCTTACCATGCAGACAAACGGACTGACAGAGCGCCTCAATAGGACCCTCACAGACATGATCAGCATGTACGTTGACACGGAACATAAAAACTGGGATCAGATATTGCCGTACGTGACCTTTGTCTATAATACCGCTCGACAACAAACCACTGGAATGACGCCGTTCAGTCTGATCTATGGTCGCGAAGTCACGACAACGTGGACGCCATGTTGCCGCAT
Source organism: Rhipicephalus microplus (assembly GCF_013339725.1). NCBI lineage: Eukaryota > Metazoa > Arthropoda > Arachnida > Ixodida > Ixodidae > Rhipicephalus > Rhipicephalus microplus. The sequence goes on along the minus strand of NW_023608782.1, from coordinate 5,642 downwards.
GAGTGTGACGACATCCATGTGGACGCCGAAGAGTTCACTCAGCGCGCGAGGAAGCCAGAGAGCTCGCGCCTGTGCGCATCTGTCATCAACAGCATCAAGATGCACAACGGTACGACCGCCGAACAAGTTTATTAGCTACACACCAGGCGACAAGGTCTGGGTCTGGATTCCGATACGTCGACGTGGACTCGGAAAAACTGCTAAGACGATACTTGGCCCATACAGCGTCACGCGACGCTTGAACGACGTGAACTATGAAGTTGTCCGACTGACTGTAGTTCTAAGCGTCCAAATCATTTACCCGAAGTCGTACACGTCGTGCGTATGAAACCGTATTTATCCAGTTGACGCGACCACTTCATACGCCTGGTAGAGCGCCTAGGTTGCGCATCGGGACGATGCCTCTTTCGGAGGGAGGCAAATGTCACGTGCTTTTCGAAAAGAAAGACAATGACAGTTGTGCATGTGCCATGAAGTACAACGAAATGGATGAAAAAGAAGAATCGCTTGCGCGTTCTATTAGAAGAACCTACTGCTTCTGGCGTCTCAGTTTCTGCCGCAAGACCTCTGTTTCGACGTCGTGACAATATGGTAAACCACAAAACTTTTCGAACTTTCAATGCACTTTGTTTCCATGAAAATGTGTACTCATTGCTCGCTCATAGGAAAGCACGATTGTTTGGTGGCGATAGCGATGCGTCTGGCTGCTTTGAGGCAAGGTGCCGGCTCGCTTTGCTCCGCCGGGGCCAGAAGAGCAAATTCGCATTCATTCTAGATCGCGTGTTTGCAGCATTGTAGCACAACAAAAGCACTAAAGCATTTTTAAAGCGCCGAAACCTGTCATTTTTTCTTGTGCACTCGCGTGTGCAACGGCGGCCTGGGCACGGTAAACGTTCACACAGACGTGAGCATGAGCAATGAGATCGCACTTGACGCGGACGTTATTGCTCATCATGAGCTGGCAAGGCAATAATTGAAGATCTGTCATAACACCACGTTGTTGGACATGAAAGTGATGCAAAACACACATCGGCGCCACCTTCAGTCAGCTCATCATAAGCAATAACGTCCGCGTCAAGGGCGATTCATTGAATGTGATCGAATGAATGCATTTGACATAATTTGCATTCTAACTGGCGCCTGCGTTTACGACCTCGTGATGCACTTGCTGACCACGTGCGAGTGTTGAACGGTTGCACTGATGTCCAAAGGAAGGCGGCAAACGAAAGTGATCGTTTTTTTCCGTAAACAAACGATGTTTGTTGATGGTGTAGTCAAATGTGGCAGTATTTTGAGGCAGATTTCACCACAACGAAATGCTTTGCGCATCCCGTCAGTTTTTTTGTAGTGGTGTTTGACTGTAAATACGGTATTAATACTTGTTCACATAGCGTTACGCCAAGAAAAAAATTATTCTGCTAACAAGAGTTAACAAATTTTTCTGCTGCTGAAGCTACAATATATCTGCGAGTGGTGGATCTGGCTTTGAATGCTGAGGCGGCTGAGTTTCTGCAGGTGCAGCCTCTGCCCACAGTAGTTGACCTGGGAACGCTGCAGAATCCAGCCTTGAAAAAAATGTTTAGTCGTACATTATCAGGGTGTTGCTGCGAAATTTCCTTCTTTCTACTATCCGTCAAGCAGAGATAAGCACTGTAAATTTAATATGAAGACTCATTTGTTTCAGTTATATTCTCCCAAAGCCCAATACCAGAACAGCATTCTTTTATTTGGAGGGCCCCAAAACCACCTCAAATAGTTTTTTCACCAGTCATCGTGTTCAGAATGTCATCACTATCAACAATGCAAAACACGGCAGTTGCTACGAGCCATGCTTGCGCCACAAATTCCAATAGTCTCTTCTCCTTCTGGCAGTCATTTTGAACCCTCAGGGTTCGCCATGATGTCAACAAGAAGCCTGCTCATTTGGCAGCCTGTTTGCCTGCTCACAGATGCATGTGCTCGCCACTCTCCTTCCTCGCCCAGGAGGAGAGACGAGCCGATGAACGCAAGAAAGGGCGAAAGGAGCAGGGGCTTCTTTTAACGCAATAGCATTATAAAAATCGTTTCGCAGAAATCCCACTGTCAGCATCGTTGGCTGTGAGTGAAAAATCACCCGTGAGTCAACAATCAGAGAAAGCTGCAAATAAAAGGAATAATCAAATACTTCGGTGTGAGTGAAAATCAAACGTGGGTGATCTGGGTCGGATGTACGAGTCCTACCACAAAACCAAGGCGATTCTTGAAACTTTTTCGGAAAAACACACTATATAAATGTCCTGTAGTAGGTAAAGTCTCATATTAGCTCCTTCAGCGGCTAGTAGGCTCATTGTTGTGGCTGTTTAATGACGCTTTTTGCGCGGTGCCATGTGCTAAATAAGCTGGGATAGTGCACCATTTGGCGCTAAAAAAACACACGCAAACCTATAAATAGCTCCAAAAACGGTTGATGTGATTGATTTGTGGGGTTTAACGTCCTAAAACCACCATATGATTATGAGAGACGCCGTAGTGGAGGGCTCCGGAAATTTCGACCACCTAGGGTTCTTTAACGTGCACCCAAATCTGAGTACACGGGCCTACAACATTTCCGCCTCTCTTGGAAATGCAGCCGCCACAGCCGGGATTTGATCCCGCGACCTGCGGGTCAGCAGCCGAGTACCTTAACCTCTAGACCACCGTGGCGGGCCTAGCTCCAAAAACGGAGAATTGTGTCCATCTAGCTGAAATCCTATCAAGCTAAAAGAAAACAATGATTGATTAGCTGCCATCAGTGAAGCATTGTCAAAAAACAACCACTTTCTAAGCAGCTGGTAATTCCCTCCCTATTTTATCAATGTCAGTACATTCGCGTGCTCCTAAATGGGAACTGTGGTTCCATCTTAGCTCAGGAAGTGTTCGTGATGCGACAGCACATAAGGGGTGCGACTGCTTGATTCCCACATTCACCGAGCACTTTCTCATGGAGATGCGATCGTAGTGCCTTTTTTGTGGCTCGAAACAATGCCGCCTCCACCTAACAGCGCTCGTGTGGCACATTTTATAGGCAGCACATGCGACAAAGTTGCAGCAACGCGTCCCGTTGGTTTTGTATCACCAAACGCGTGTAACTCTGCTGTCATGGCACTATTTCAAAACTTTCCATGGCTACGTGTTCGCTGTAGACTCGAGCGCAACATCCTCCCCCTAACTAAAGTTCAACTGCAGGGTGGTTTAGGGGGCCGTTAATTCATGCAGTGATTGCATGTGGTGGTAATGTGACATCTAAAATAGCAGCGAACTTATGCTAGTCTTAAGCAGCACTACTGAGCTGAAAGTTGACTATGCCTAGCAGTCTAGTTAACAAACAGTTGTTATCAGTTACTATGCTGTATTCCACTTTGCATAAAGAAGGAGGATTGTAGATTTGCCGGTCAACTTTTTAAAATGTCCTGCCCAGCCAACCTCGACGGAAATATCTGATCATTTCATGTTTTCCATTTTGATTTCTCTTAGCAGTCAGCATCGCAAGATATAAGACACTCTGTGAAGGCCACTGCCAACATTCTTTTGCAAGGCTAGATTCAGTCGTAGATTTCACCAAGGAGAAAATCTGGCAATGCACTAGCTTTCCCCTCCATAATTTATTATCGTTATTTTGGGGGTGAACTAAACTTCGCAGCGAAAAAAATCTGTTTCCATTATATTCACTTGCCATTAAAGGGTCCCTGTGACACTCCTTGAGCACGGTCAGAAATGCGGCCGATAGAGACTCGAGGCTCCTGAGAACACATGAGCCAAGAGAGAGAGAGAGAGAGAGACAAAGATCAAGGAAAGGCAGGGAGGTTAACCAGACGCACATCCGGTTTGCTACCCTGCACTGGGGAAGGGATAAAGGGGAGAAAAGAGGTTGCAGAAAGATGAGAAGGTACACACAATCACGAGCACACTCGGGAAGCACACACAGTCTACAGGCGATCGCTCAGGTTTGTTGACTTAAGGTAAAGTAGCAGTGCTTTAGTTGCTTTCTGCGCAACTGAGGCAGATGCCCAAGGTCCTAGTATCTTCTGCACACAAAATGGTCCGGGGTCAAGTCGATTCAAAACCATCCGGAGCTGGCATCGCTGTGTGTCGTAGCAAGCGCAGCTGCACAGGACGTGTTCGATGGTCTCTTCAGCTCCGCAGTAGTCGCATGTAGGAGTGTCTGCCATACCAATGCGAAAGGAGTACACCTTTGTAAATGCAACACCCAACCAAAGGCGGCATAACAGTGTCGCATCGGAGCGGGAAAGTTGTGATGGTAGCTTTAGCTTGAGCGAAGGATCCAGTTCATAAAGTTGAAACTTTGGAAGCTGGTAGACGACCAGAACGTGCGTGTGAGATCTCGAGTCAGCAGGTAAAGTTGTCTTGCTGCATCATTCCTTGATAGAGGAATCGGGACTACACGGGTTTCTTCATGGGCTGAGCGGGCTGCATCATCGGCTAATTGATTTCCGGTAATACCGATATGTCCAGGCAGCCATTGATATAATATCATGCCCTCGTGCTAGAGCTTCATGATGACAATGTCTTATTTCTTGTACCAGTTGGTCAAGACTCCTCCTACGAATGGCAGACTGCAAACTCTGAAGCGCTGCTTCGAATCACAGAATATGACCCATTTTCCTGGACGTTCTTGAAAGAGATATTGCAAAGCAGCCCTTATAGCAGCAAGCTCTGATGCCGTAGATGTAGTCATATGCGACAACTTAAACTTGATTGTCATTTCTGCAGCCGGAATTACAGCGGCACTGATGAGCTGCTGGTCGAGGCACCACAAAGGACATGCCGTTCTCGCAGCTGGCGTATATCCTGATGGAATGCTGTTACGTGCTTGGCTATGACGTCTGAAAACGTAGCACGTGGTCTTCTGGAAGGTAGAAGGGCCAAGTGGTGGTCGGGGACACGGCTAGCATGTCGAATGTGCGCTCTGAGGCAATCCACAACTATATATGTCCTGACGGATGGTCTTTGGCAAGCATGATTGTGGCATAAGTAGAAGCGCATCGGGGCAGTCCTAGACAGACACGCAGTGCCTGACCCTGCAAACTCTCCAATGAATGAGTATTCGATTTGCAAGTGTTAGTCAGTACGGCAAGCAGTAGCGCAATAGACCAGAAATAGGGCCTGTACAGCTGTAGCATGGAGGCCACAGAAGTTCCCATGCTTTACCGCACAAGAATTTCATGATATGCACAATAGATAGCAGTGTTTCTTCAAGTACACAATGTGGGCTCCACGAAAGACTTCTGTCGATTATGCCAGGAAACGATGCGTTCGTGCATATTTGACACTCTGCCCATTGATGTAAACAGGGTATGGCGTCATGGTTTGCGTGTAAACGCCATCAACGCGCACTTCACAGTTGATATATTTAGGCCTTGTCTCTGAAGGTAGGCTGTTGTGAGGGTTGCTGCCCGCTGTATTCGTGCACGCACCTGAGGGCGAGTAACGCAGCACTCCAGAGGCAAATATCATCGGCGTATAGATAGGCACAACGACTTTGGCAGAACCTTCACCAGACCAATGAGGGCTACATTGAACAATTTAGGGCTTAAACACTCCCTGAGGTACTCCGCAGTAGGTGTAATGTTGGGCAGTGTACCATCATATGTTTGTACAAAGAA
>NW_023608781.1:0-26308 GCF_013339725.1 Rhipicephalus microplus | reverse complement strand
ACATTAAATTAAGCAGCACCATCTATGCCATGGATGGATGGATGAATGACCTTTATTTGGTCCTCAGAACGTCTTTAGCACTTTGCGGACCGCTCCTATGTTGAACAGAAAGACCAGTTTCTCCACCAGGCCCAGCCGGACGGGCCTGGTGGACCGCCCTAGCTCTTGTTCAGGTCCTTAGATTGCAATAACAACCCTCCCGTTTGGGACGGCGCGATGACTTCTCCACAGCGTAACGCGGGCACCACCAAAGCATATGTTACAAGACAGCTGTATCGTGGCAGTAGGGAAATGTAATATTTGGCTGTCTTTCGGGATAAATTTTCTTCAATAGCGCGGGATTAAGGTACGCCCCGACCTGAAGAAGCGTGAGTGTCAGAGCCTGATCTGCTTAGTTTATGTGCGGTATGAGGGGATTTTCTCCGCGCATAAAAATGTTTCGTCAATTCATTATACGACATGGGAGGCTCACGGTTCTTCAAGACCTCAGTTCCGCGCCCCCTAATAGCTACGGTGTTTACTAGTCCTCGCGCAGGCTATGGGGCTGACTCAATGCATCTCGTATGAGCTGGGAACCAGCGAGTGTGTGTGGTTTGTTGTCTTTGTCCCGGAAATTCGCAAAGCTAGTTCTGATATTGTTTCCTTGGCAAACGCTCGGACCTCGATTCGTCGCTGTAATTGTGGACCTGCTCATCGTAATGAGCTGCATGGATGCATTGCCTTGTGAGCTTAGCGTGCAGTGCAGTGCCACAGGAGCTTAGACTAAGCATTAAGTACGTATTGCACATGGACATTGTATTGGATTCACCTCAAATGTAAGCGGAATTGCTTTGAATTGGTGGTCTGTGCCGTGAGCCAGAAGGTAGCGCAGCATCAGTCCCTATCCTCGTCGAGACTTCAGCTTCGAAGTCTCTGTACCTCGCTCTTGTTACCGTTCGCCAAGGCCTTTACGGGCCCGATCTAATCCAACACGACTCAAATTTTAAAATGAATTTATCACAACCCAATAGGTTGGATCGTTAACCGACAAGTGCAATTTTTGAGGAATCATGATTAACACTTGCGTTAACTGAACATAGCAGTCATTGTTGAAGAATGAATAGTGTCGTACAACTGTGGTGTTTTCGCAATGTTACGTTTAGAAATTTAAGAAGGTATTGTCTTCAGCAGCGGGTAAACTCTTTCTAGGTCGCTGCTGGTTCACTGTTGGTTATCTTGTGCTAAGTTCACACAACAGTTAGCCTAACAACACGCTCACCCTCTCTGCCCATGCTTGTGCGACATGTTGGGCCTTCATAACTATCAAGTGCCTGCGAAAACTAGAAACTTTGTAAACCACATCAGTAGCAACCACCTTCGCGAACTAAGCATTTTGAAACACCGTACAGTTAATCGGGGTGAAGAGGTTGTATTACAGCCAACTCCACTACACGGACACTGCCAAAGCGGGGAAGCTGGTGCACCCCCTTGATTTGGCTCTAACGTACTTTTATGTTTGTCAAGTCTTATACTTAACGCTTAGCTTCGACCTCACTTGCACGAACATCACGGCTGGCTCCGTCACGACAGGCCTGATCTCTCATCCGCCCTCTTTGCGCTCACTTGGGTGATTTGTTTATTGGGAGAATGGCTAGTATTCGCTTTTCTGAAAGTGCAAACTCGTGAACACCGACACGCTCTTTTATACTCCACTGAATCTTGCCTCAACTCCAAGTTAGCACAGTTCACGAAAGTTCACTTCTCCTCCTGAGCCTCGACATTCTCCGCCATCCCCTGCACCTCTCTTGCCCCACCGCGGTGTTCTAGTGGCTAAGGTACTCGGCTGCTGACCCGCAGGTCGCGGGTTAGAATGCCGGCTGCGGCGGCTGCATTTCCTATGGAGGCGGAAATGTCGTAGGCCCGTGTGCTCAGATTTGGGTGCACGTTAAAGAAACCCAGGTGGTTGAAATTTTCGGAGCCCTGCACTACGGCGTCTCTCATAGTCATATGGTGGCTTTGGGACGTTAAACCCTACATATAAATCAAATAAATCAATCACCTGCTCCTCTTGCCGCATGTCCTCGCCTCACCCAGCACAGCGCAGCCCTGCCCCTCTTTAGCTTGCCTCGCTCTCACCTCATTTTGAGGCTCTACAGTATCACCACTACGCTAATTGACGGAGAAGCCTATACTGATTATAGCCTCGGCGGTAAATAACACACAGATAACACGAAAGCGGAAGGATGTCTTAGAAACGGTGATAAATATGAGCGCTTGATTTTGATTATTCCTTTGGTACTTCGAGTTAACTGCAAAACCTTAACAACGTCTACGGTTGTTATACAATGTAGCGTTATGTTCGAGAAATACTAAAGACTGCAAATAAAACAGCACGTAGCTAATGAAAAAAATTCCCTGGGGGAAAGTACTCTTTTTTTACTACTGCATACAGTGACCACAGCAGGTCTTTTGAAAGAAGCCGACATAAACTACCTTTAAAAGAAACATGTTGTCGAACATTTTACTGCCGTACTACCTGAAACACAAAACGCGGAAATCAAACTGTAGCAAGCTATGAAGCGAACATTCCGAGCGGCCGCATGGTGTCTTTCACAGGCGTTCGAGCACCAGCGCACAAGGACTTTTCGCGGTAAACTCGCCCCCGGGAAAGCCAGTGTACAATAAAAACTTCACTGTCTGGCAACGTCAGTTCTTTTGAGCGATCGTGTGGAAAGAGCTCTCCTGTCGACGTTCCCACTGCGGGCGAGGTTTGAGTTTGAGCTTAAACAACACTCTGCGCACAAAGGGAAACCATGGTAAAGTTGGCAAGGTTTGTTCTTTCGGCTTCCAGCAGCCAACTCACGTAAAGAGTGACCAAACTGAACAGACTTCGCTACTCCTATGTAGCAAGTAGTAACGGAAACATAGCAGAAGCTTCATAGTGGTGAACTCCGTGTCTTGGCTTTAAATAGAACCTATATAAAGAAAAAAAAAATAATGATGCGCCAACAAACAACATACGTTTTACATTCCATAGGTCAAGAACACACAAAGTACAAACATGTAAAAAACCGAAATTTAGAGACGGAAATTTTGAAGGGGGGGGGGGGGGAGGGGAGATTTGCTAAAACCACTTTTTCCCTAACGACATTTTTACGTTTTGCAAGTATACACATATGAGCCGCAGGTCAGAAGAAGTTTTTGCGTTTTGTATTTATGGGTGTATGTACGCAATTGTTAAAACAAGGAGGAAGGTCACGAGAAAGAGCATCTTTAAGGAGATGAACATTCTTCACTGGGAGATGCCACGGTAACCAATTGATGTTTCGATAAGTTTACTTTTTGACACTTTGGTTCAAGCGACTCCTCACCCCTGTTCCAGAACATAAACATACAATTCGTAGCACACTAACACACGCACGAACGTACAGAAAGTGACAGTGGCGTAGCCAAGGGGTGGCAAAGAGGTTCCGTGCTCTTGGTCTTCGAAAAATTTTTAAGGTCGAAGCTCCTTATGACGTCACCCGTTCGTCTCCTGTACTTGTTTGTAACCGCCGGTAGCACATACCCGAGAGACTGGGTACCACGGGAGACTGGGTATGTGTCATGGGTTGTTCGTCCGCGATGCATGTATTAAGTAGCCACCTCTCGTTTAGTTCTTGAAATGTCGAAGCTCCTTGAGCCGTGGGTCGTGCGTCCTCGATGTATGAGTAGGTAGCCAGCTCTCGTTTTGTTCTTGAAATGTCTGTTATATGGCGGTGCCAGTATATAATCAATATATGATGCAAAGATTCGAGATGGTGGTACTTGGAGTGTTCACTAGATGGGCGGACATACAGGCAGACAGACGAACAGGCGCATGGACGGACAAAGTGACCCACGGTTGGATGGACGGACGTTTCGACCCACTCATCATCATTGAGTCAGTGGATATGCTGTGATTTCTTTCCACGGTATACGGAGAAAAAAAGGGCCAAGTGACCAATTCAAGGAGTGGCCCCCTTCCTTTCCGAGAGGCGCCCATCCAACGAACGGTCGAGTGTGAGGCGCTAAAGGAGGGGCGAGTGGGGTGCAGGGAGAAGAGAGACTGAGTGGCGAGAAAAAGACTGGTGAAGCGCAACACCTAGCCTCTTCTACACTCTCTTGCACCACATACTCCGGTTCCTAGTGGTCACGATAAGTGCGCTCACCCGCGGCTGTTGCAATGGGAGAGGGAGTGAAAGCCAAGAGATAACACCTGCAGTTGCGGGGCCACCACCGCAGACGCCACCGCCGGATGCCTGACATAGCCCGACTAAGAAATTCATTCGCATTTTAAAAATAGAACCTGAAAAGGTATGAGTGCGGAGACGGCACACCCAACTAATGTGCCTAGTTCGATGCGAAGTTCTGCCAGTGGGAACAATATACAACATTTGATTATAGGATCGAAGATGAAACTTATGAAAAGAGATAGAAATAATACATGGCGACAAATCAAATCAATCAAATCAAATGAAATTGTATTTGTTTACGAGATAAAAACTGGAATGTCGCCAAGGCTAAAAGCCGTGGGAATGGCTTGACAAAAGTCCTGGTGACGTGGTACAAAAGCCCTGGTACAGACACATCGCAGTAGTATGGAAATGATTAGAGGTGCATAACTTGCAAGTACTAATATAAAACATGAATAATACATACAAACTTGAAATGATGTAATAATTGATTGCTTTAAAATACATGTTTAAATGTGCAATAAAAAAGGAGTTGTAAGAATCAAGGTACGTCGTGCACAGACCATTGTATACATTGAGACCTATGCACTTTAAAACACATTTATGCATTTCGCGAAACACAAAGTAGATACATATTCAAGATAACAAGATGTGGCATGATATAATGTATTTAACACAAGACTAAGTTATGAAAAATACGAGACTATGAGAAAAGACTTTTTCTTCCTGTGATGCCAGAGAGCAGAAATGAGAGTGTAATTGTTTCTTATTGTAGGTGATCGTACTTTCGTGCGTATTAAGGGTTTTGGGAAAGTTGTAGGTCAATGCTTGGTATTTATACGTGGTGCGGAAACGCGGTACTAACCAAATGTCTGTATTTCTTGTGGGAACTGAAATGACACGACACTCGAGACATGAAAGCGATTTAATGAAGTTGGAGAGCTCCCTATTCGAGAAATGAAGTGTGTGCAATAAGCGAAACGTGTAAAAGTTGTCAGCTCGTATTATATTGAAATCTTGGAAAGCTGCACGCGTCATTCTGAACAGGTCAATATTTACAATTTGGCGGACAACCTTTTTTTGCAGAGTAATGACTTTATTTATGTTTGCTTTGATTGTTGTGGCCCATACAAGAGTACAATACATTAGATGTAACACATGCACATGCGCGTAATATATCTCAAGTTTGACCTTGAGAGGCAAAGTGTTACGACGACGAGACATCACTCCTGTTACCGAAGAAAGCTTCTTAAAACCAAAATTTACATGTGTATCCCAGCCATGATTGGAAGAAAAATGAACTCCAAGTATTTTGTGGCTATCAAAAATATATATCGGCATTGATTCAAGAACTAAAGGGGGATGAATAGTGAGTACTTAATTTTTGGCATGAAAAACAATGACTTTGGTTTTATTTGGATTAATTTTAAACCGGTTCATTTTAGGCCACGATGAAATTCTTGGTAGTATATCATTTGCTTTACTTATATTATCATCTGAATTAACGCCATCAAGGTATATTGTTGAATCATCCACATATATCACGTATTTAGCCGTGGTGTCGAGTTGAACATTATCATTAATGTAAACATTGAACATCAGCGAACCAAGTATTCTGCCTTGCGGTACCCCACAAGTGAGGGGCGAAAATGGCGAGCTATTTCCATTAATGTAAACAATTTGGCACCTTTGCTAAGATATGATTGAATTAAAGATTGGTCAACACCACGAATGTCATTTGATTCAATTTTGTCTAACAATATATTATAAAGAAGCGAGTCAAATGCCTTACTGAAATTCAGAAAGATGCCGAGTGTGAATTTATATTGTTCAAAGTAATGAAGTATAGCTTCCTTTAATGTCACCAACGCAGTTTCAATGGACTCACCGCATCCAAAGCCAAACTGCGCATGTGTTAACACATCATGTTTATTAAAAAATTTCGTTATGCAGACATGAATATTTTTTTCTAAACATTTAGGGAAGATTGGAAGGACCGATATAGACCTGTGGTTACTTTCTGTGTTGCAGTCACCACGTTTAAAATTTACTGATATTCGATCTTTTTTCGTGGCTTCTGGAAAAACAACATGTTCAAGACCTAAGATAGATATATATATATAGATATATATATATACAACGTTTCGGCCGTGCCACGGCCTCTGACGAAGGCCGTGCCCCGGCCGAAACGTTATAAATACGATCCTTTTCTTATGTGCTATCTGCAAGTTATTTCAATATAGAAAATACCCGGACCTGTCATGCCTTCCCTTCAAGTTCTATATATATCTATATATATATATTATATATATATATATATATATATATATATATATATTGTTACACGCAAGAAGTACACGAAAAGGTTGAAAAACAGGCGAGCCTGGATGGTTCGCGTTTACTTCCACAAGGGGTCTCGAGACAGCACACCCAACGTCGTCTTCCTTCTTCACCTTTTGTCTGAATGTTCATTCGCGCTGTATGCGCCGTGCATTGCAACCGCTCGTGACATTTCCCCGTTGGCAGACGAAGCCCGCCGGGCGAGTCACTCAGTGGTTCGTGCATTGCATAGCTTCATGCGAGCGACGTGCGCCACTTCTGTTTTAGCCGAGCGCCGTCCAGTGCTTGTGAGCCGTGCTATGCGGTAGTTGACCTCACTGAGGCGTTCGAGGATAACGTAGGGCCCGACATAGTGAGCGAGAAATTTCTGGTACAGGCCACGTTTCCGTAAAGGCGTCCAGAGCCACACCTGATCTCCAGGATTGAAGTGAACATGTCGGTGACGGTCGTCATAGCGGATCTTTGACCGGTCTTGCGAGGTGACGGTGCGTAGCCGAGCGAGGCGTCGCGCTTCTTCTGCTCTACAGAGAATCTCGTTGATCGGCTCACTGTGATGAGCAGAGTAGGGAAGCATAGTGTCAAGATTATAGCGTGGTGGACGAGCATAAAGGAGAAAGAAAGGTGAGTAACCAGTGGTCTCATGTCTTGCGGTGTTGAAAGCATAGGTGATGAAAGGCAAAATTGTGTCCCAGTTTTTGTGCGCGGAGTCGATGTACATGGACAGCATGTTGGCAAGCGTTCGGTTCGTGCGTTCCACTAGACCATTAGTCTGTGGATGGTATGGAGTGGAATGGCGGAAGCTTGATGAGCACAGACGAAGGGTCTCTTCGACAACATCCGCGGTAAATTGCCGCCCACGGTCGCTGATTACGATGCGAGGAGGTCCGTGTCTGAGGATAACTTGAAACAGCAAGAAGATGGAAACGTCTTTTGCTGTGGCCGACGGCAGTGCTGCCGTCTCACAATAACGGGTTAAGTGGTCTACGCAAACGATGACCCAACGATTGCCGTCTGTGGATCGCGGAAAAGGGCCCAGAAGATCTATACCAACTTGCTCAAAGGGGGTGCTAGGAGGCGAAACAGGCTGAAGGCGACCAGACGGCGCGTCAGTTGGTCGCTTGTAACGCTGACATTGGGTGCAGCTGGCGACGTACCGTTCGGTATCATTGCGCATCCGGGGCCAATAAAAGCGTTCCTGAGCACGGTAGAGTGTTCTTGTGCATCCAAGATGTCCGGAAGTTGGTTCGTCGTGCATGGCAGATAATACGTGACTGCGAAGGCTCTTGGGGACAACCAAAAGGTAGCGCGCACCGGTAGCCGAGAAGTTCGTCTTATATAGGGCGCCGTCACGTAAGCGAAAACGATTGTCTGCAGCGGACTCCCGCGCGGCCGCGAATAGCGGCTGTAAGCTGTCGTCTTTCCTCTGCTCTGATATGAAGGTATCCATATCCGGAAATCCCGTGGACACAAAAGCGATGTATTCATCAAAGTTGTCCGCGTCACATTCAGTCGTTGGGAGTGGCAGGCGAGAGAGACAATCAGCATCAGCGTGTCGCCGGCCGCTCTTGTAGGAAACAACGAAATCATACTCCTGCAGACGGAGCGCCCAGCGTGCTAGTCGACCAGAGGGATCCCGAAGATTCACAAGCCAGCATAGAGAGTGATGATCCGTGACGACAGTAAAGGGGCGCCCGTAGAGATACGATCGAAACCGTTGCACAGCGAAGACGACCGCCAGACACTCTTGTTCGGTGACAGTGTAGTTGCGCTCGGGGCGACTCAATGAGCGGCTAGCGTACGATATACATGCTCGCTGTCGCCGACACGCTGAACTAGTACGGCGCCAATGCCAACACCACTAGCATCGGTATGAACTTCTGTCGGTGATGACGGATTGAAGTGGCGAAGAATAGGCTGGGACGTCAACAGTAGCTTTAGCTGCCGAAACGATGAGTCGCATTCCGAGCTCCACTCGAAAGGAACACCTTTTTGGAGAAGGCATGTGAGCGGATGAGCTATGTCAGCAAATTTGGGAATGAAACGGCGAAAGTAGGAGCATAACCCTAAAAAACTTCGTAGCTGCTTCACAGAGCGAGGTGCCTCGAATGCCTCCACAGCTGTTGTCTTTTGTGGATCTGGTCGTATACCTTCTTTGTCGATCAGGTGTCCCAGCACAAGTGTCTGTCGTTCACCAAAATGGCACTTTTTAGAATTAAGCACAAGGCCGGCCTTCCTCAAGCAGTTCAGTACCAAGTCCAGGCGCTCGTTATGCTCACGAAATGTTCGGCCGAAGATCACAACGTCGTCTAGGTAGCACATACAAACTTCCCACTTCAAACCGCGAAGTATAGTGTCCATGAACCTTTCAAACGTTGCGGGGGCGTTACAAAGCCCGAAAGGCATCACGTTGAATTCAAATAGTCCATCGGGCGTTACAAAAGCGGTCTTCTCTCTGTCATCCGGGTGCATAGGGATTTGCCAGTAACCTGATCGTAAATCCACAGAAGAGAAGTAAGAAGCCGCAAAGAGGCAATCGATGGCGTCGTCAATTCGTGGGAGTGGGTATACGTCTTTCCTAGTAACGGCATTTAGGCGACGGTAATCGACACAGAATCGCCACGTGCCGTCTTTCTTCTTCACCAGTATCACTGGAGCTGCCCAAGGGCTAGACGATTCCCGAATTACTCCTTTACCCATCATTTCTTCGACTTGAGCGCTGATGATCTTTCGCTCCGCAGAGGACACACGATATGGTTTTTGACGAATCGGTTCAGCGGATCCTGTGTTGATGCGATGGCGAGTACGGGATGCAGGAATCGATGTGGGGCCGTCGTGCTGTGCAAAGTCGAATATTGAAGAGTGTTTCGAGAGCAGGGCCATCAAAACACGACGTTCATGGTCACTGAGCGATGTAGCTACCATTCCGAGCATGTGTTCGTTTGCGGTGTGCGAGACACTGGTTTGTGCTGTATCCGGTAGTTCTGTAAGCACTGCCATAGGTATAAATGACTCTCCCTGAAACGTAGCAAGTTTTAGGCCTTGAGACAGCACTACGGCTTCAGTGGAGCAATTTAGCGTCCATAGCCCTGCGCATCCATCGGTAACTGAAACCATACAATATGGAACCAACACATTTTTCTTAAGACAGTTTCTATGGACCGGTTCCACCGCAACATCGAACGAAGTACTAACAGAAGACGAACAAACAACAGGAACGCGCATCGCGGATAAAGCGGGCACAACAGTGTCTTCAGAAACACAAAACACACTCTCTTGCTGGGATGATTCTTCTAAGAGCGCAGAGGACACACTTCCGCAAATACTGAGTTCTCCTGTTCGGCAGTCAACATTGGCGCCACACAATTTCAAAAAGTCAATGCCGAGAATTACATCGTGTGTGGAACGCGGAAGCACGGTAAACTCAGTGTTAAAGGTTTGACCACCCAAGGAGACATCCACGTTACACACACCAACCGGGTATAATGAGTCCCCACTCACTCCACGAAAGCTTGTGCTGTGGTCCCAATGAAACATAACCTTGCGTCCCAGCAGATTTTTGAACACCACACTCATGACAGAAACAGTTGCTCCCGTGTCGACTAAAGCCATGGTAGAAACGCCATCAATAAGTACATTAACCTTATTCTTCAGCATGAAGATAGGTGGAGGTATCCGAGTCGGCAGCAAAGATTTTCCAGCGACCTCACCTCCATCGGCCGCGCTGGCTAGTTTCCCGGCGGTGGTGACGCGAAGCGGCGTCGAGGAGATGATGACGTCACACGCCGTCTGGGAGATGGAGATCGAGACGCTCGGAAAGCTGGTGGTGGTGTCAGAGTACGTTCGGAGGCAGGAGAGCGGTAACGGTTTCGATACCTTTCTTGTTCTCCAGAATAGCTGTCCAGAGGGAAGTGACGGCTTCTTTCTTCTCGGAAGTAGCCTTCAAAAGTGGTGTTTCCTGGCCTATTAGTGTCCATTGCACGACCACCGTGTTGCATAAACGATCCCGACTGTCCATTGCTGAATGCCCGACGTCGGTTACAATACCTAGCTATGTGGCCAGGCGTGCCACAGTTGTAACACACGGGCAGAGGGCGAACTTCCGGACGCTGATTGAAATATTCCACAGCGGCCACAGGCTGAGAGTAACTCATCCCCTCCCCTTGGATGTCGTAGGCAGTGCTGGGTCTTCGTGGGCGAACGTCGCGTGGATGCTGATCAAAACGCCGATCAATCGAGTCGTAATGGCGTTGTTCGGTCTGGCCATAATGCGGGTCGTGTCGGTAGCTGTTACAATCCGCAGCATTCACCGAATGCTGCCAAGTAGCCGGAGGAGATGCGCAGACGGCGTCTCGGAAAGCGACGGAGGCGCAACGCGGCACCGCATAACGCGTTTGTTCTTCGTGCCGCAGGAGCTCCTCACGGACAATCTGCCGAATGGTAGCTGAGAGGTCTGTCTGCGGACTCGCGTCAACGCTGGCCACAGTCGTGACATTGGCTAGCCGTCCAAACTTCGGCGTGATTCGGCGAGTTTTCAGCGCCTCGAATGTGCGGCAGTGCCGAATCACGTCTGATACGGTGTTCAGGTTGTCTTTTCCAATGAGGAAGTTATAGACGTCTTCCGCAATACCTTTTAAAAGGTGTCCCACTTTATCTTCCTCGGGCATTCGAGAGTCGATGGTCTTGCACAGCTTGAGAACTTCTTCAATATATGTCGTGCAAGTCTCGCCGATCACCTGAGCTCTCTGAGCTAAAGCTGTTTCCGCTCGTTTCTTCTTAGTGTCCGAGTCGCTAAAGCACTTCTTCATTTCTTCAATAAGACTGCTCCATGTAGTAAGCGTGTCGGCGTGGTTTTCATACCAAACCAGGGCCGTGTCCGTCAAATAAAAACGACATGCCTGAGCTGGCTGGCCGGGTTCCAGTTGTTGCATTGGCTTACCCTTTCGTAATGGGTCAGCCATTCATCGAAGTCTTCCCCTGGCTTTGCTGAGAACGGCCGTGGCTCTCGGTAATGCTGATACAGCGGTGGTCTTGCCGAGGCATTGCTGAGGGGGTCATTTTGCTCCAGAGACATGTCGGGGCGCGATGGCGAAAGTCCGGCAAGGCGACGGCTTCTACGAAGTTCTGGTGCTGACGGCTCCGTCGTAGGTCGTGGGAGGTACCCAGCACAGCTCCACCAAATGTTACACGCAAGAAGTACACGAAAAGGTTGAAAAACAGGCGAGCCTGGATGGTTCGCGTTTACTTCCACAAGGGGTCTCGAGACAGCACACCCAACGTCGTCTTCCTTCTTCACCTTTTGTTTGAATGTTCATTCGCGCTGTATGCGCCGTGCATTGCAACCGCTCGTGACAATATATATATATATATATATATATATATAACTGCAAAACGCAAAAAAACATAGATCGGCATATCTAAATCCTTTCGCAATGACGACCGGTTGGAGTGGTCATGACAGGAAAGTGCTGTCATATGCTGTCACAATGTGAATATTGAGAGTGTATAGACCACACGGCATGGTTTTACGGGGTTTTGAGAGTATTGCCTAAATATGCGTATTCGAACTTGCGGTGGATTATGATTTGATAAGTCAGTGACCTGACATGCTTTGGAGCTTGTTTTAGGCAGCGTTCAAGTAAACCAAGTGCCTTATTAGAAGATGCAAATACGCTAGTAATATGTGCATTCCAAGGTAAATTGTCAGTTACTAAAATACCGAAATATATGTATCAGGGTCAAGCTTCTATTGATACAGTGTGAGCGTAGTGACCGATTCTTCGTGGTCTCGGTGCCGTTCAACTGCAGCGTGACAACACCGCACGGGAACGTGTCATCGCTTACGCCAGTCGTGCTTTGACTGCTGCCGAGAAAAATTACACAATAACCGAACAAGGGTGCCTCACTGTTGTATGGGGGGTACAAAAGTTTCGCCCATACCTCCACGGCCGCCACTTCACAGTCGTCACCGACCACAATGCATTGTGCTGGCTTTCGTCGCTAAATAACTTATCGGGCCGTCTTGGCCGCTGGATGCTTTGCTTTCAACAGCAGAACGTTGATGTCATCTACAGGCCTGGTAAGAAGCACAAGGCGCTGATGCTCTCTCTCGCTGTCCTCTACCCAACAGCCCACCATCACCTATTTCCACCCGCAGCATTACCCATCGCATACATAGCTTTGTAGTTTGCTTTCTTGTAAACATGAACAGTTTTTAATTGTGAAGCGCGGAACTGCCCCAAAGTTAGAGGACACGTGAATGAC
Source organism: Rhipicephalus microplus (assembly GCF_013339725.1). NCBI lineage: Eukaryota > Metazoa > Arthropoda > Arachnida > Ixodida > Ixodidae > Rhipicephalus > Rhipicephalus microplus. Next base: position 13,514 of record NW_023608781.1, on the reverse strand, counting down.
CTTGTGATCACAAATTTTTTTTATTAGGTGGTTAACGATAATTTGCCTGGTTGAGTTGTTAGTAGTAAATATTGAACGCCAGCTGTGTTCTATATGATACGCGTTTGTTGGAACATTATTTGACTAAGATAAAGAACAGGACAAACCTAAAAAAACCAATTTTTTTAATCTAATGATGGCTCAAATGCAGCAAATCTGAAAGTCAGTAGAAAACCAAAATATTTTGCCTAGATTGGTTCTCAGCATCGTCTACATGCGCTTCCAGTTTATTGATCACCTGCACAGTACGCTCGCTGGCTGCCCGTATAGATTCTATGTCTCCTTGCAAGGCTTGGTAATTGCCCTCCAAGACAGACAGCCTTTTGCTAACCGTATTCAGTAACGCAGTCGTAGCCATGAATTGGTTCTTGAGATCTTACATCTCAGCGATCATCTTAGCCTTACCAGCGAAAAGCTGCTTTATTTTGGCATGCTTCTTGGCATTATATGAACCAGAATTGCTTTCAATACCACTGGAAGGCAATAATAAAGATTTAATCACGTAAAGACACCCCGAAACAATGGAGAAGCAGCACTACAGGCTCGGTAGCTGCACGAGACAATAATTGCTTTCTGAGCGATAAGAGTATGTGATTTACAGAGGTGCATTGCGAACAGAAATGGGTTAGTGAACCGCATCAGGGCAATGCCACTGAGCAGCCGCCCCCTAACACGCACACACACACACACACACACACACACACACACACACGCACGCACACGCACACGCACACACACTCTCTCTCTCTTTCCTTAATGGCCACTTAGAAAGCTTCAAAAAATAAGGCCGTGATGCGAGTGCGTTCTTCGATAGCTATCTCTGCAGATGGGATGCCATGCTTTTTGCGTGTTACCCACTTTCCTATTCCCCCAGCGTAGGGTAGCAAACCGGGCATGTGCCTGGTTAACCTCGCTGATTCCCTTTTGTTGTTTACCCCCCCCCCCCGCCCACTTTGCTGCTTTCTTTTTCCCGTGCACAATCCCAAATAACGGCCTTGTTGCGTAAAACGCTTTCATTGCCTATGTAGTGCTTGGCTTTTTCTTTCTTTTTTCTCATGTGGTGTTTACAACATCTATACCCCGCGACAACTTTCTGTGGCAGCACAGCCAAGGCTACGGAGCCGAAACACGCTTGTCTTACTGCGCCACAGCATGTAGTCCCACAACGAAAACGTTTGTATACTGTTCTGGGTAACTAAGATTTTACCATTCGTCACTTACATTTTTCGCGGATTTATTTTTTAATTAGTGAATAAAAACGTTGCGCAGTAGAAAAAATTTCGTTTCACGCTCTCTCAGGTTTTTGGGGGGTCTTTTGGCTTCCGTCGACTCGCGTTTCCTGCGACTCGCGTTTCCTGCAGCGAAACGCGAGCAAACGCGAGCCGAAACGCGAGCAAACGCGAGAAATCGAAACCGAAACACCCGTCGAAGCGGTCGGACTATTTGGCGCAGTTGCACATGTGCATAGGCTCCGCCCACGTAGCCTTGGCCGTGCTGCCACAGAAAGTTGTCGCCGGGTATATGTGCATCCACACTGACAACTTCTCCAAGTATTAAGCATACTCCCTGTTATATCCCGGGATGGGGTTCCTAAAACGGTCATGATGTGTTTGAGTGCCCCGGATGAACGCAGCCAAGAAACTTGTGGCTTAAGCTGTTTGTTCTGAAAAGCAGCTTACATGTTAACACACCATGACTGTCAATTTCTGGAAATGGTCTGCCTTAAAAGCGAGTGCGCAACTATTGAAACATTAGGAAAGAGTTAAAGTGCGCGCCCGTCTCGCTCTATTGTCGTCATAAAGCGCAGATCTAAAGAGCACTGGCTTGAAAAACAAACCCCTTTTTTCGCCCTTTAAGTGCACAGCCCTTTGGGATTTCAGCTTGTCCATCAACAGTTTCATCTAGCAGGGCCGCGCGGAAGACAATACATGTATAAAACAAGTCTATCGATGCTTAAAACGGGCACAAAATATGGATAGTTGCTTTTTTGTCAACGAGAAAAAAACTCGGTTAATTGTAATTAACAATATTCAAAAAAGTTACAGCCTACCCCCTGAGTGGATGATGTTGAGTGGGGCGAAGCGTCAGTCCATCAGTTCGTCCATGCGTTAGTTTATCCGTTTGTCCGTGCTTCCGTTCATCCGATCATTCTTGCTTCCGTCCGTCTGTGCGTCCGTATGTGCACCCGCACTTGCTGAGTGAGTAAACAAACTAGGCGGTCACTAACTGCGATGAGCTATAGGAGGGACAAAGTCACGGCTTAAGAAGCCTCTCATATCACAAGCTCTTAAATTACAAACATATATATTACAAGTGCAAATAATTGTTTGATCCCACGTACAATGGGAATTGGTGATATGCGAAGAACAAATGAGAAATACTGATATCTCACTTTAAAATCAGCACAACGTTGGGAGGTGAAGGTAAATTATGCCGTACATGACTTCCGTGTCATGATTATCATTTCTGAATGCGTCGTTTACCTTCGTCATCTATTCACATCACGTGATACCAAAGTTGGTATATGTGGAGCTAACAAAACGGCCGCGAGCGCATCGTGAAGGGCGTGATATAGTCCAACGTAGCGTTGACGCGCGCCCACGCTGCGCACAACGACGTAACGTTAGCAAAACGCGAGCACTCGATAGTCTGACGCTAGGCGCGACCAGCGTCTGTCGGCGCGGCCCGATGGCAACCGGCGCGAAATGCGACATGCTGCATTTCGCGCCGGTGCGTTACCCAGACAGCCCTGCATCTCCTTCTTTTCGTGACGGAGGGACGCTGGACGAGCTGAAACGCGCATGCGTCAAAGCAACGCAGTGCGGCGCGCGCCTGCAAGTATATGGCAGGACCAGCGCCTGGCGTGGCAACGCCGGCGTGACGCGACGAAATGTATTGGCGCCTTGACTATGCCATGTAGTCATGTTCTCACAAGACACGAATCTCATTATTATCATGTTTGCACCAGTCACATACCTTCATCCACCATTTGCGTCACGTAATACAAATTTGGCAGATGTGACGCTAGTAAAACGATCATGAGCGCATCATCAGTGCGGCATGTTGTCATGTTGTTACATGACACGCATATCGTGATTATCATCTTTGGATGTGTCATTTACCTATGTCATCCGTTCGCGTAGCGTAATACCGAGTTTGGTACATGTAAATCTAGCGAAACGGCCGTGAGCGCATCATGAGCGTAGCATGTAGTCATGTCGTTACATGCACACATTTCATGTTACCATGTTTGAACCAGTCACATACCTTCGTCATTCGTTCACGTACCGTAATACCAAATTTGGTATATGTGACGCCAGCGAAACGGCCACGAGCGCATCATGAGTGTGGCATGTAGTGATGTTGTTACTTGACACGCATGTCATATCTTCATGTTAGGGTCTGTCGCTTGTGTTCGCCATGGAATCATGCCATACCATGCCAGTTCTTCAACATTCCATGTGAACGAAACCACCGCAAGAGCTGCTGGACCATAAAATGTAAATCATGACAGTAATGATATACATGCCATGATTTTCATGCTTTGACTAGTCAATTATGTTCTTCATGCAGTCATGTTATGTCTTACCAAGCTTGGTATCGACACCATTATCGAAAAGGCCAGGAGAGCTAAAAGTCGTAGGCGGCTAGATAGATAGATAGATAGATAGATAGATAGATAGATAGATAGATAGATAGATAGATAGATAGATAGATAGATAGATAGATAGATAGATAGATAGATAGATAGATAGATAGATAGATAGATAGATAGATAGATAGATAGATAGATAGATAGATAGATAGATAGATAGATAGATAGATAGATACGCTCAATGACGCCGAAGTTCGCCAAGAAGTGCTTCGCATTCGAAACCGCATTTGAGTTCTAAAGTGCTATGTGAGCCTTCAAAATGGGAGTGACAAATAGAACGAGGAAGTTGTCCGGACGTCGCGTTGTGCGCCGCATAATAACGCGATGTGGGCCGCAAGCGGCCCGCAGGCTTCCGACCCCTGTTTTAGTGCATTAGTAGGAACCTCTAATCCGCTGCCAAGCGTGCTCATCGATAGACAGTCCGCGCAGCGTCTTCCTTCACTACAGCTGGTGCGACGTCATCCTAGCTATGCATGGCCTCGCGCCGCAGCCTGTGTGACATAGCGTACCCACCCACCGCTGTCGTGACACCCACGCGTATGGCCTACGCGTAGCCGTGCCACAGCTGATAAAGCATCTTCACAGCATGTTTGACGTCAGCACTGTCACTTAGAAACCGCGATACGGTATACTTCACAATCAGACTGTAACCGCGGCTCAAACAAGAACGGTGCACGTGGCTAAAGAAGCCGCCTACTGCGAGTGTCGGCGTGCTGCGTATCGAGAGCGTAACCGTCAATCTGGCTCATGAAATGGTCACGAAGTTGCGAAGACGAGTGCACCCGGACTATGCTCGGCGAGTGCACGGCGTAGACGTGGCACGACAACGGACAATGCGAAGTTTTCTCGGCGTTCCACAAGCCCAGTATGAGCGATGAATGACTACGCACTTCTACCGCGGGTGGCACAGAACGATCTTCACGTGAGTTTCTGGCACTGGCAATTTCACATTCTTGTACGACTCGTGAGAGGCTGTGAGCCGACACTAGTCTATGTCAAGGAAAGTAATAGCATTGACAAGGAGAGCCGCGTTGAGCTTCTAAAATTAGAGAGCTTTAGTACTGCGGAATGGTGCTACGTACGCATCACGCAAGCGCCTTGCGTTACGTGGCGTCGTTTGCCACTAATCGACTTTTAGTACGCCGTAGTACCCGCGTACGTAACAAGCGTGAAGCGTGTTGCGTCACCTGGTAGATTAAAATAGAAGTACGTGTTGTTGACAGCCAATGTGAGCCAATCCAAGTGTTATAGCCAGATTATGGCCATATTTTAAGCCACAGAGCCGGTTGGTGCTTGCATTCGATGCCGCCATTTCGCAAAACGAAGTCTCGCGCTGTCGCGAACTTGTTCGAGAGCGGCGCGATCACCTCATACGTACGCACGCACGCATCTCATGCGTGCGTACGTAGCGGCTGCGTACGTAGCGCGATACGTGCGCGTTGAGGTCTGCGCATGCGCACTACGCAGAACGTGGCGTCCTTACGTACGTAACGCCGCCACGTACGCAGCGTACGCAGTACTAAAACTCTCTATTAAGTATATGTGCAGCTAGAGGAACGGCCGCGAGCACGCTTTGAGCGTGGTATGTTGTCATGTTCTTACATGACACGCATGTCAGAATTATCGTGTTTGTACCAGTCGTATATCTCGTCATCGATTGACGTCACGTAACACAAAATTTGGTATGTGTGGAGTTAGCAAAACAGCCACGAGCGCATCATGAAGGGCCTAATATACTCCAATGTAGCGTTGACGCGTGCGAATGCTGGGTACAGCGACGCTACATTAGCAAAACGTGAGCACTTTATAGTCTGAGGCAAGGCGTGAACGGCGTGACCAGCGTCCATCGGCGATGCCCGACGCCAACTGGCGTGAAATGTGACATGCTGCGTTTCGCGCTGATGTGTTACCAAGACGACAGTGCGTCTCCCTATTTTCGTGATGAGGGGACGCCGGACGCACTGAAACGCGCATGCGTCAAAGCAACGTAGCGCGGTGCGCGCCGGCGAGTATATGGCAGGACTGGTGCTTGGCGTGGCAACGCCGGCGTAACCCGACGAAATAAAGCCAGTGAGCACGCCCACCGCGTCACGTCAAATTGTATTAGCGCCTTGACTGTGGTATGTAATGATGTTCTCACATGACAAACATTGCATGATTATCGTGTTTGTATCAGTCACATACCTACGTCATTCATTGATATCACGTAATACGAAAATTGGCATGTGTGAAGCGTGATAAACGGCCGCGAGCGCATCATGAGTGTGGCACGTAGTCATGTTGTTACATGACACGCAACTCGTGTTTATCATGTTTGCACCAGTATCATACCTTCGTCATTCATTCACGTCCGGTAATACCAACTATGGTATAAGTGATGCTAGCGAAACGGCCGCCAGCGCATCATGACCTGGCATGTAGTCATGTTGTTACATGATACGCATATCATGAGTATAATGTTAGCAGCAGTCACATACTTTTATCATCCATTCACGTACCGTAATACCAAATTTGGTATGTGTGACGCTAGCGAAACAGCCGCAAGCGCATCATAAGCGTGGCATATAGTCATGTTGTTACATGATACGCATGTCATAATTGTCATGTTAGGGTTGGTCGCTTGTGTTCGGCATGCAATTATGTCATATCATACCAATTTTGCAACATGCCATGTGAACGAAACCACCACAAGAGCTGCAGGACTATGATATGATCGTGATATGAGGGAACGTATTGTAAAGTATGAGGTATGCAATGTATTGTCGTTGTTTGGCGTAAGTTACTCCTTGTGATGTGGAACATTGTGTAATGTAGTGTTGTAGAACCGGGTGTGTTGTTACTTTGCATATTGAAGTTTATTGTAGTGTATAGAGCGAAGCGTGATGTTACATAACAAAGTGTATTGTAGCGTGTAAAACAAAGTGTGTTTTTCGTATGATGCACGTCATTACGTCTGTGGTATGCGTGACGTGCCCTTCCTGCTTGGACCACTTAGTGTCCGCAGTATGTATTAAATAAATAAATAAATAAATAATTAAATGCAAATCAGGAGATTCATGACATACGTCTCATTATTTCCAAACGATGACTAGTCAAATATATTCTTCATGTTATGTTATGTTATGGCATACTAATCATGTTATGCATACCAGTCATGTTATGCCACACCAAATTTGGTATTGATACCGTTATTTAAACGGCCAGGAGAGCAAAAAGCCGTAGGCGACTAGATAGATAGATATATACGCTCAAAGTCATCGAACGAAGTTCGCAAAGAAAGGCTTCGCACCTAAAAGTGATTTCTGAATTTCAGTATATGGTACTCTAATATGAGCCACGCATAAAGCCGTCCCTTGGGCTTTGTACTCGATGAGGCCCTTATGTCAGAAGTGTGTGTGTGTTTAGAAATAGTGTTTAAGGATTTTGAGCACTTCACTATGGGAGAGGAGTAAGCTGTCCCGGTGGATCTGACCATACCTACAGCCACATAAAAATTAGCATAAATTTTGTACGAAACGGATAGTTATGACCTAGCCAAAATGCATCGCATGAAGCTTGTTTAACGAAAACTAGTGTGTCCTTTTGTTACGGGTATTTTTTTAAAAGCATTCAAACTTCGACAACTAATATTAGCAATCAGGTCGTCAGTGTTCCTCTGTATCAAATAATTTCGTTGGAGTCAAAAATTTTATATTCCATCAGTCCGACCTTCAACACCGTTCGGGGCCATACGTAAATTCAGGCTCTTCTGACTCAATAGTTGAATCAATGGGGATACTTCATTGAGCGGGATACAGCATTTCGAGCATGCCACATGCCACGTTTTAGAAGCGAGGCAAATTATGACGAAGTTCAAACCGGTTTACGTATGGTGTGAGCACTGTAATGCGCATGCGCCAACTCTCCTCACCCCCCTCCGTGCGCGAGCACGAGGAGGCTCCTCACACCTCCTCGAGCTTAGGAGTTTATTCACCAGGTGTTTACAGGAGGTTGTCAGGGCCCAAGATTGGAAAAAGTTAGGAATAAGGGTTAATGGAGAGTATATTAGTAACCTGCGAATTGCTGACGACATTGCCTTGATGAGTAACACAGGGGACGAATTACAGCTCATTACTACTGAACTGGACAAGGGAAGCAGAATACTTGGTTGGTTAGTTGCTAACAACTATATTGGAAGTCCGGCAAAGATTTCACCCGCACCTTAGGTATCCCGCGTAGCGACGTCAAGACCTTGCTTGACTGCCTCGCGGGCCTGTTGGATGGCCCAGAGTTGGTCGCCGAGGCTGGGGCTGCACAGGACAGCGCCCCACAGCAGCGGAAGCGTTCCGGATTTAGCACCTTGTGGACTTTCGGAGCTGTCCAAGAGCATGTGATTTAATGTGGCAACCTCAATATGATATTTCTTGCATATATTAGTCGGGTACATATTTGTGTATAGTCTGGTAAACAGTGATGGGTTGGGATACGTGTGCATTTGCAGCTGTCGTAAGGCCGCCACTTCCATCCTGTTCTGCTCCTCGCTGGGTGAAGGAAAAATGCGGCGGGCCAAGTAGAAAGCCTTGGCAGTTTCGTTATAGGTCGTGAAACAGTCTTTGGTGTTTCCCCATAGAGGACGTTCGTCAGCGTGATTCACGAGCGCGCCCCTTGGTTTGTGCCGTCTTGTTTAAGTTGCGGTGTGTCTCCGATACTTCTGCTATGTAGCCGGGAACCATAGGAGTTTGGTTTGAAGCTCTACCTCCTGATAAAATTTTCTATAGCGCAGAACTTCAGTCGCTCATTGCGAGATCCATTATTTGGTGTAGTTTCTTACCGCTTGTCTCGAGTCACCGAGGAAATTAGTGCTTGACGGATGCGTGAGCGTGAACGCCACCACTCCTTCCTCCACTTCTTGTGCGTGGTCACAACGAACACTTGAGATATTCCCGTTTCGCTTTTCGAATCGACGAAAGCAAAGGCTACGTCTGAATATTAGCGTGCCTAAAACTAAAGCAATGTGCAACAGCCTCGGTAGAACATAATAAAACTCAAGAGATTGTAGGATTGGGCGTGTTGATATAACATGATAAATAGTGCTTACCAGCGCAAATGACAGAGCAGGAAGGGACAGGAGAAGAGACGAGACAGAGCGCTGAACTGCCAACAATTTATTTCTTGCGTAGGTCCTCGCTTTTGTACAGTTATCAGTAGCAAGGATCATGCGCGAAACATAACGACAACGCATAAGTACATCATCGACAAGCAAAGGAACAACTTTTCCTTATCGGTGAGCGTGACAGAAGGGGTGCTAACACAAGCATATTTCAATGAGCAAATCTTTTCTGCCTCTATGATCTCGCGTGTGGTGCGATTCCTGCATGTTGCATCTTGATTCCTGCACCTTGGCAGTTCAGCGCTGTGTTTTGTCTCTTCTGTCCCCTCCTGCCCAGCCGTTTGCACTGGTAAGCACTCTTTATCAAAACAACATTGCTTTGCGATATACGGAGGAACGCTGCAAGTTGTAAAAGAATATGTCTACTCAGGACAGGTAGTAACCGCGAAGCCGAACCATGAGAGCTATATAACTAGAAGACTAAAGATAGGGTATATCACCTTTGGCTTGCATCCTCAAATCATGAATGGTAATCTACCACTACCCCTCAATAGGAAGGTATGTAACGGCTGCATCTTGCTGGCACTTAGATATAGAGCAGAAATGTGGAAGCTTACAAAGAGGATTCAACCTAAATTGAGGATGACGTCGCGAGCGATGGAACGAGCGATGAAACAAACAAATGTTAAGGATATTATGGTTGAAATCAAGAAGAATAAATGGACATAGGCTCGGCACGCAGTGCGTAGGCAGGATAACGACAGGTCAATAAGATTAACTGACTGGATTCCCAGAGAAGGCAAACGCACGTTTGAGGGTCGGAACGTTCAGTAGGCTGATGTGAAGTGAAAGGTAACCTTCTACCCGCTCTCTCTGTTCGCTAGAGCAGAGCTCTCTCAGCTGCGTAGCCGCTGTTGCTAGAGAAGCGATCGAAAGGTTGGTTGCCTGGTATCCGTCTTGTCTTGTCGTGGCTGCTGGTGCTTGATCAGGGAAGGAGACCACCGCCTTTCGATATGTGTTTGCAACAACTCGACGTTATGCACAGGAACCTATGTACAATTCACTAGACTCTCTCACAATTGGAACCGTCGCATGCTGCCTCCGCAGAGCCGATAGTGCAGAGCCCTGTTTTGCTGCGACCAAGGAACGAACGTGAGAACATGGGAGCCAGGTTTTAACCGTTGGGCCCCTCCCAATCTCCTCACGGCCAACCAAAACAATTATGTCCGCTTATCGGACAGACTAAACACACTTGTTCCAGTCGTCTACTTTCACTCTCTTATTCAAGCACTCGACCTCTCAGACCGAAAGAGGGAGGCGAAAAGACCGGCCTGCCCAAGACGTTCTGCGAACTGTGCGAACGCACACGATGGTGGCGCCATTCAGCGGCGGGCCCATGTCATTACTGTGAGATGACTACGCTGTCTAGCGTGATAGCCGTCTCACGGACTCAAATCAAGATGGATGGGTGTCAATACACCGGATGCTTTCACGTCCCCCACCGGCACTCCACTAGCCGGCGACCACCTAGATGATTGTTAAAAACGGTGACCGACCGCCGTCTTTTTACTAGAAGGAGCGTCCTTATGCCGGGATTATCTTTCCCCAAAAACCGGCTCATAGGAAAGCGCCCCTTTTGTGACAAAGAAGCTCACTTCTCTTGCCTGCAATGCGAGACCTTACATGGGATTAAAACGTTCACAGGTATAAGGTGGCACAAGACCGCACAAAACCGGGTCTATTGGCGGTTTAATAAAGTGGAATGCTGGGCCAGTTGGTACAACATAATGTGGATGTTTTTAGTGTTAAGTTGAGCGTCTTTCCTGTCAAGTGCTTTTCCTTCTACCTTGTGCGCTCATATATTTCTACATTTGATTGGGGGTCAAAGGAGAGGCTTTTGCCCTGCAGTAGGTGCAGTCAGGCTGAGGATGAGTGATGCTTCGGCACTGCAGTAACAATTCTCATTGCAAAACGGAGAAGAACATCGACATCAACATCGTGACGTGGAGAAGTATGTATTAGCACTAGGAGCACCATCAACAAGCAACCATTAATAAATCTGGTGGCACTATTTCATGATTCAAAATCCTTGCACACGCACTGTTGTGACGAAGTGTGCCAAGCTCAATGTGAAATGGTTATTAGAAATATAGTTATGACTCTTCACTTACGAAAAGATGCCAAAGATCTACTGTTCTAAGACAATAAACAAAATGATTTGAAATAGGTGCTGCGCTTACATAAGGCGGTCAGGAGCAACTAAAATTGTCAATATTTCTAGCACACTTCATCATGGAGTGTACCATTGTGTGCTTTTGCTGGAAAAGCAAACCGCTATTTTTTCTATTTTACTTTGCAGCGCCAGTGCCAGAACAGCATGCTTTCGCAATACTGTGCCGATTATTTTGAGGAGAACTTTCGCAGTGTAAGGCCAGCCTTGTTCCATAATTTGCGTCAGAATGCCGAACGTGCTCTGTTTCATTTTCTATATGACAACCAGCACCACAGAAAGCAAATCGGAAGGATTGAGAAATTCACCTACGTGTCCTCGTGCGTAAAAGCACATGTACGACGCAGGGCGTTCAGCTGGTAAAACGTTTATGTCTTATTTATTTAAAAATGAAAATTTTTTACAGCAATTGCACTAGTTTGCATTTGATATCATTGTTAACTAACCAACAAAATAGTTGATATTAAGCTAATAGTATGATGTACACAAAACTGCTATTTTCAGTTGATATTTCTAGATGATGGTTGGACCTGACAGTTTCGATTGTAATCTTTTTCTAGTAACTGCATAGACAAAAGCTTATACAGCAAAATTTATGGGCAATAATTGCAAAGTTAAAACACATACTAAAATGAAAAGGAACATTTCAAAAATGCTCTACACTTGGCTACTAATTAAAGGCAAACGTCGATTTTCTGTCATGGATAATAACTAACACTAATCTAATCATTTAGTTGACAGACCAGAAGCATTTTTTTGAGCAGCTGGGAACATGGCGACGCCTACTGGAGCACATTTCACCTAGTGGATTTTTTTTCAAGTGGTCTCTGAAATCGGTTTTTATTGTGGTGACGAAAAAAAAACGCCATGGTAAGTAAAGGATTTGCCTGAACACACTGAAGATGAGGGCCACTACCCAAAATAGAAAATTAGGACCGCCTTAAAAATTTTTTCTCGTCTATAGATACGGCCCAATTTTCTGTTCATTGACAAATAATTTAGTGCATACTTTCAATTTTATTCACACTCGTGCTCTTTTTCTTTAGGCCATCAACGAAAGCAGGCAGATCACATAACAGGTTGATTTTCCAACACCAAGGAAGAGTATAAAGAAACCTGACAGGAACGTTGATGGATGTTCTTCGGTGTGGTTGGAGGGCAGATACTTCCGGGAAACTGCATTATGTTACGACGCGAAACTCAAGAAGATGTGTCCGCCACCGAAAGTTTTGCAACGGAGAGCATTTAATTTTTTCTCCGAGTTGTGGGACAGGATATCAATGCTATACTTTGTTCGCCTTACTCAGACCTGACAAGCGTCAAAAACATTCGACGCGATGAGTCCTTTCTTTCAAGTTCTCATTCAGCCCAGTACATTTTGCACTTTTTCGCATTGTTCTTATTTCCTTTCAGTAAAACCTCTCTTTTCTGACTTCTTCGTGTAACTTTGTTGCTGTGTTTGTACAAAGTAAATCCTTTTATTTTGCTTGATACTCTTCACTGCTACGCTCTTCGCATTTTTATTGCAAATGCTCTTTCCCCGAGCAAATCATTGTTGATGATTTGACAGGTTCGAATTTAAAAATCTTTATTACAAACTCATTGAACGTAAGGCTAGCGCCACCGTCTGTTGGTGCATATACTTGGCGGAATAATAGTACTCCTGAGATAATTCACACCTATCATCCATAAGCTAGCCTATTGCTACGCTTTTTTCAATACAATAATCTAGCTCATGAAGTCTTGATACTGTGTGCTAGATTTCGGCAAAATCATTCACTACTTTGCAAGTTTCAGCAGCTAATATAAAAAACTGTTTTCTTTTTTTGCGAGTTTACAGTGTCTCATGACTGATGAACGAGAAGACACGTGTACACTAGCAAATACAGGGTCCAAGGAGAGAAAGAGAAAAAAATTGCAGCAGATCACTTGCTTTGTGGAATTCAGTTTCATCCGAGCAATGTGGCAGTAATTCTATGCTGCTTTTTTAGCTTTAGCCTAAGCGTTACGAAAAAGATCTCTCTCTCTCTTCTCCATGTGTGTGTGTGTGGTGTGTGTGTGTGTGTGTGGTGTTGTGTGTGTGTGTGTGTGTGTGTGTGTGTGTGTGTGTGGTGTGTTTAAAATGCGTTGCCGTTGAGTGAGGAAAGTCCAAACAAAATGACGAAGTGGGATGTGAGCCAGTGATCTTGAGGATGGCTGCTAAACGTTGACGAGGATGGTAGCAGTGGCCTCTCTGCAGATGTTCAAAACAACCACAATGATTTATCATTAAATAAAACAGCCAGTAGTAACGACATTTCACGTTGCAGAGACAATACGCATGGATATGCTCTTTTTTCCAAAGCATCTTTTTGATCTGGCATGACTCTCTAGCAGAATACTTGACAGCTACGCAGAATACTAGGTTTCGATTCTGCTGAGATCCCTATTTCTATTCTTTTCATTTATCGAGCCATTGCTGCCGGTGTTAAATTTATGTATAGAATACTTTAGGGGGAGTG
>NW_023608780.1:0-26308 GCF_013339725.1 Rhipicephalus microplus | reverse complement strand
AAGCAAAACTGAAGCGTTCTAGAAGTTGTAGCTGCAGTGATATTGTGAATAAACATTAGAAAGTACTCGGAAAGAGTGTTTCTTTAACCTGTTTGAGTATTCAACAGCGTATATAAGCGCTTTTGTACAACGGGTTGTGGTCAGATTTCGTGCTTGCTACAGCTCAGATTGTACAGACATTCTTCTTTTTTTTTGTTTTTTTCGTGACGGCACTCAAAATAGCTTAATTAAGCACGCTATCTTTTGGCTAAAACTAACTTGAAGGTTGCCCACAACTAAAGCTAAAAATGTTTTATTCTTATTAAGCGAGAGTGGCATACTGGAGGTCTTCATGAAATTATTGAAATCCTTCAAGTGTGCTGGTTTATGAGTTCCAATGACCTAAAGCGACTTTGAGCTAATATAAGCGCCGTAGTGGAGGGTTCTGAATAATTCAGTCTAACACGCGCAATTTTGATATCCTCCGACACAACACAGTTCATAGAACTCGGCTAACCTGTGAACTGTCGCCGATAATGAAGCCGCTACAGTTCTCGTATACTGCGTCGGCGGGCCGCCGGTGGGGATAAGTCATGTTGTAGATGAGGGTGCCCATCTGGAAGGCGAAGGCCAAAACTTGGCTCGGGGGCTTGAAACTGTCGTTAGCCATTTGGACAACGTAGTCCTGTACCAGTTGTAGATAAAAATTGCGAGAAAAATGAGAACTCCGCCACAGCGTAGTGAACAAACTTCGGGCAATTGCTGTCGTTAACACGAATTCGGCGAGTGTCGGGAAACTAGTCAGCTTCGTGAGTTTTTTTTTTTTTCACTCAGTGGGGAACTCTGTGAGTTGTTTGCCTGCCGCCATAAATTAGAAATTTCAAGGAACCAAGTGCGCGACCAAAAATACGGAGTTATTACAATGATGATGGATAACTGTGAGCTTCAATTTGTTCAGAATAATTAGGCTTGCCCGTCATGGAGGCAAGCCTGGTTCCTCTGAAGCTGCACTGGTTCATTCGGGCGTGATACTGATACATGCATGAGCAAACCGAATCGTATTGCACAGTTTCTATGAATAAAAAGAGCAAGGTCTTCTTGTTCAAGCGTGCAAATTAAAAATAATATTTTTCATCATCAATCTTGGGAATCTTTCTCATCTGAATTAAATTTTCAAGTTTTTATGACAGAATGACTGATTAAACTATTGATTGTGCTGATATGGATTACTGTGATTTTTAAATACTAACAGAGGAATGGCAGTTTGCATGGCTCTGTGCGTGTTTGATGAGCCTTCCACATCAAGTAAACGGTCTTGAATATGTGCATTTCTCAACACACTTTGACGACATAGTTCTTTGTGAAGTTACTAACTCGGTCCATAGGCGGCGCCAACATATTGATAGCATACCTAATTGATTTTATGTCCCAGCTATCTTGCTCCCGAAATTATCAGAGCTGAAGGGCTAATGATAGTTATAGCGCGAGAACAGAAGGACGACACAAAGAAGGTCACGAAGGACATGTGTCCTTGTTGTCTCTGTGTCGTCGTTCTGTTCCCGCGCTACAACTATCGTCATGTGATACCAACTAGCCCAAGCTGCCACACTTCTATGAAGGGCTAACACACAAATAACCTTGCGCTTATGGGATTCAGAAACGACAGACGTTGTAGAATGCCTGGTGACTAGAACACCTATGAAGGGCTAACACACAAATAACATTGCGCTTATGGGATTCAGAAACGACAGACGTTGTAGAATGCCTGGTGACTAGAACACCTCTAGAAGTAGAATTTAACACATCTGGCACCTTGTAAACGTAGCGGTAACAGGAATGACACTGAGCTATAATGCATTCGAGTGTAATTTTTTTTGCAATGAACTGAATAAATTCCCAACAGTGAGCAGCGCCCACTACGAATTTAATTTCTTGTTTATTAATGGCATTGTGTTGCACCCGAAAAACCAAGAACATTACTTAATTCAGCCCATCAAGCCCTTGGGTGCTCAAAGAACGCGTTGAAAAAACATCAGCAAATATTTTATCATCGTATTCCACGATTCTCGGGTGCATTTGTATCAATAACTCTCGAAAGTCGACAACACAGCCACCAAATTTCACGAACAATTACGACTTAATTATGAAATTTAATTGCTTGTGTGGCCAAATAATTCTATTCTTTTCTAGCTATTCACCTAAAAAGCGAAGAACTGGAAAGTACCCACTCTCATTAGGTTTTACATTCTTTTCGGCATTTAGTATGTTCGTTAGACACGAACACTGCAATACTCTCAGCGTTGCCCTTCTAAGGAGAGTTTTCTGGCTAACGTCTAATTCTTTACATTACAGGCATCGGCATCTAGGGGAGTTACGTTAGGCGATGAATAAACTGATATTGTTACCTACAACTTGCACTCTAAGTATCTGTTTACACTTGCGGGACTCTGCCAAGTGGATAAACACGTGCTGCAGGACAGGCTGGTTCGCGCTCAGTATTTGTGTCTGTTACCTGAATGGAGCTATTGTCTTGCCCTGAGGATTTGCCTTGTAGGTGCCATACTTGGGGTGCATATTAATGCGAAAGCCTTAGATGCTCATTAGACACGAAAATGGACCATCGGCGTTGACGTCTGGTGGCATCGCCGTGGACACGAGTGATGTGAAATATCATTGTGTGATGCCGTTAACACGTGACGTCATCGTGATGTTGAAGATAGCCGAAGCTTGTGATCGTGGCATCACGATGACATCACATGGTGACAACATTGCATGCCACTGTCACATGGCAAGTGGTGAGCCCATTGAGGAAGCAGTGCACAAAAAGAAACGAAAAGCAGGGTGGATGCAGAAAGGTAGCAGTTAGATCTTGCAGTTGGGCTGGTTAGTAACTCGTCATATTGTACGTATGTTTAGCGTTATGTACGGATTCCTAGAGACTTTCGCGTATTGACGCATTCACAAGAATAACACACATCACACAGCACTTAAGCGCTGTGTGTGCGTGTGTGCGTGTGCGTGCGTGCGTGCGTGCGTGCGTGCGTGTGTGTGTGTGTGTGTGTGTGTGTGTGTGTGCGCGCGCGTGTGTTTGTGTGTGTGTGTGTGTGTGTGTGTGTGTGTGTGTGTGTGTGTGTGTGTGTGTGTGTGTGTGTGTGTGTGTGTGTGTGTGTGTGTGTGTGAGTGTGTGTGTGTGTGTGTGTGTGTGTGTGTGTGTGTGTGTGTGTGTGTGTGTGTGTGTGTGTGTGTGTGTGTGTGTGTGTGTGTGTGTGTGTGTGTGTGTGTGTGTGTGTGTGTGTGTGTGTGTGTGTGTGTGTGTGTGTGTGTGTGTGTGTGTGTGTGTGTGTGTCGAAGGATTCCTAGGTTTCCACTAACCTGGAAGCAGTTAAAAACCGCCTTATGAGCAGTAGGCTTTCGGCGAGGGGCGAAGTGGGAACAGTACATCGAATGAGAAGGAAAATGAATAGCTTTCACAACAACTCATCTTAGCACAATGCATAAGAGACCCTGTGAGTCGTGTATTCGCGCTCCATATACAGTGTTCTGAGTGAACAGCAGGAATGCTTCATCTAATGTGTTATGTATCACAACATTCATTAGTGCTTAGCTGTCACATCGGGCTTACCATTGTATCCGCAGCTACAAGCATATCCCCCTACGCATGCCTGGTGGGCGTTTCATTAAGAAAATGAAAATCAGATAAACGTGCATACTGTAGCAGCCTAAAGCATTTCTCTCTGTAAAATATTCTATAAAAACAACTAGTTAAACCTCAATTACTATTATCGATGATGGCCCATATAGATACTTTCATTTAACACAGCTGCCTTTAGTTCTTCGAAAGAGCAGCCAAAGCTGTTGGTGAATATTTTGATGCAACTGCGCCGAGCGAAAGGCACAATGCGCCAAGGAGACATAGAAGAGACCAACAATGTGCTCCTAAAATTCCAGTAAAATTTCAGTAAAAAAATCCTTAGACGTCCTTTCACCAAAATGAACTGTTGCAAGTTTCTCTAAATAGTTACCCTGCTCTCTTTGTCCGTAGGCCTTCCTGCGTTTCACTCAGGGCCACTTCATTCAAATGTTGCACCAGCTTTCCCGAGTTCAAGCCTTGCTGAATTGAAGACGTTACGCGAATTAGTCCAGTAATATGTGACTATGTCAAAGTTTTGTCAAAAACGTATTTCTCATTAGCGCAAAAGGGTCCATTATGTGACAGTTCACACTCACGAATCTGGGCGGGTAGTCACTGATGCTCCTGAAGGTCGTCGGAGGCAGAGCGATGCACGCACTGGTGCTGGGCACGCTCAACACGCAGGTGATGACAACGATGATGTCCTTCCTGAATGCAAAAAGAGGTTCACACAATAGACCAAAATGATGGCTTCACACGTTGCTTTAACAAGAACTTGTTCTACAAAGGGCCTGAGCTATGAGTTATGGAGGTTAGTTAGCCCACCCGCTTATTTCTCTTGCGGAAGGCCAGAATATATAAGGAAGAGCGAAGAAATTTAAACCAGTGGATGGAAAAATTACTCACCAAGGCAATGCGTATACCAAACACAATAATGTGAGGAACGGTCTCGATGAGACAGCTACTTAGCTGCAGCTGAATGGAAAACAAATTACGTGACCGATGTATCTGTAGGGAAAAGACAGCTACGGAGAGACTAATTCGACGGGTGCGTTCCGATGAAAATATATAGATTAATGAAGGAGCCATAGCGCTTTTTTTGCATTTGGGAAACCCTTAATGCTCGAGATTTCAGTGCACGAGGATCATCGAGCAATGTGAAATATTTATGAATAAGTAAAAATATTTATCGAAGAATCTACAAACCTGCTCTCCAGCTCAATGAATCCAAAGTAAAATAGGAATTGAGATAGTAGCAGTGTTACAGTCACAAGAAATTTTTAAAAGTATGCCTATATTGTATTTTTCCATGACGATTGTTTCAGAATATGTAACATGCCATCATGTTCAGTGCCTAACCCCGATGTTATCATTTCGCTACGAACACATCTGCATTTTGAAGATGTGATTGCAGTGACTTGTCATCTTCATCTCATATTTTGGGCATGCCATTCCGGTTCCTTCATTTTGTTACGACTATGGAGAGAGACTTCTTTGAAATTCAGTTCACCTATTCAGCCATCCATGCAATCGTTCATTCGCCTGTTGGTTCATCCGTGCTGTGACTTTCTCTGCACTTGCGCCTTAATAAAACTGAGCAGGGAAGCATTAACACCACTCTTGAGGCTTTGGGTATTTGAATTGATCAGCTAATAGTGTCCGTGATGTAGAACTTACGTAGTGTAATGTAGTTGCGATGAGCGAAAGGTACAAAAAAGTACGATACAATAGGACGGGACAGAGGGTGCGCAAACTTTCAACTGAGTTGCAAGTTTAAACAGGTGAGTTGAGACTTGAGAGTTTCAACTTACAAGAGTTGAAAGTTTGCGCATGCACCACCTGTCCTGTCCTCTTGTTTCATGACATCTTCGTACCTTCCCCCTTAGCGCAACATTACAATGCCGTACACAAACTAGCCCAAATTCAAGCTTTGCTATAACTTACGCATTCGACGCGAGGATCAGAACCTGCAGCCTGTTCCAGGAGATCTTTTTGTTGTAGAAGAAGAAGCCAATTCCATAAATAACTCGTGACGTCGGAGCCTTCAGCCTCGTTATTGATCACCCGACTGCTCACGTTATGATTGGTAGTACACGAATTCGCCTAGTCTTCGTACTTGCGGGTGGCGGATCACACTTGTGGCTTCGTTAATTGCTGTGTTTAGGTTTTGTTTCGAAAGAAAGAACGAGCCCTTTTGAACTTCGTTACTTGATTTGAAACAGTAAGCCTAATAGTAGAAGGTGGTGAAGCGCAACCACTGAACAGTCACTTATTTTTGTTTCGTGAGAAAGCAGCTCCAAGCCACAAAAACACACACGGAGCCAGAAATACGAAGACTGGACAAGTCCGTGTACTACCCATCATTCTCATACTCGCTGAAGCGCCTTGCGCTGCAGCTCCCACAGACACTAGTGCCAGAGTTCACTCTAGTGTATATTTAGAAAACTCTATGCTCAAAGGGGCACTCAAGTGAAACCACAAATTATTTTAGAACAATGAAGTGCACTCTGAGGACTCTACTGTCCACGTTTCACCATCATAGGTTCATTATTAAAGGAAAAAATTCATGTTGAAGTTTCATTCTTAAATTTCGCGCCGAAATCTCCACACGTGACGGCACTGATAACAAAATGTGTTTTTCGTATTTGCGCGACACTGGCTAGATGAAGCTTTGTGAAACATCGTACGCTAAGTCTATGGCGCCCACAGATGACAACGTACTTCAGTTTCACCTATTAGGAACTACGTAGGTTCTCGACTGCATAAAAATCTCCTATATACACATACGTCAAGTTGTTTAGTGCGGGGATCTCAAGGTGGCGTCTTCACCCGCATTTTCTTTTCGCGGGCTTGCTCGCTAACGAAGTGTCTTCTCGCGTAAGAGTGACGCTTTAGGGAATGTCGAATTATACTTTCCAAATACGCAAATTATCTCTTTTCTCTCTAGCGTGTCTTTAAAAATCATGCTAATTGAAGTTAATTTTCGCATTTCCTAAAATTTTAAAGCAAACCTAAGCATACTAAAATACGAAGAATGGGTGTGCCTTTCTCTTCCGACTTTCCCTTTCTTTAGACGCGATTCACGAAGCCAGCAGTCTGTTTGCGTGACGTCATAATAAGTTCTGGATTGCTGCATATACTAGAATACGCCTGTCCATACGCATACTAGAATACGCCTGTCCTGTGTGGGATCCGTTTAACAAAATACATATTCATGAATTAGAGCGCATTCAGTCGATGGCAGCAAGATTTGTTCTGGGAAAATATGGCCGAACTGAAAGCTCCCGTTGTATGAAAAGAGAACTTAATTGGCAATACTTACAAGATCGAAGACGTAATCTAAGATTAAAACTATTTTATTCGATATATAACAATAAAACGGGCATTAATGCTTCAGATTATTTAAAAAAAGCGTATTATCAATCCTCCCGTCATGATCACAAATTTAAAGTACGGCCATACAACCCCAGAACGGATCTTTTTAAGCATTCTTTTTTTCCGCAATCCATTGTTGAATGGAACACGTTACCAGCCGATGTAGTTGGCCGCAAGACTGCGGATTCATTTTATGAGGCTCTGTGCCCCCCGCAATAATGCCTAAGTGGCGCTGCGGGTTTTGTTTCAAATAAAAAAAAAATAAAAAAAAATAATAAAGTTGTTAATTACTGTGCAGCCGTACTGCCTTTTCTCGCATGGCTATCACTCGTGATCAGCTCGTTTCACTTCGTTTCGGGCATTTTTTACTGTGAAAACAAAGATAACAGGGTATTGCCGAAAGCCTTGGTATCCTGATAGGCTCAACACATCGTAATGACATTGTGCGCATGTTTTATGTAGAAATGCGTAGCCAGAAGAAGCTAGTGCCGGTGTAAAAGCGAGAAAGAAGACACTCTCTTTTCTTTAAACTCGGAGTGGCATCGGGTCTTCATAACCACATACTCTGTAACACGTCATGCCATATATTTCCTTCCTCATTGGGCGTCCCCTCTGCCACCGTCGAATGAGAAGGGCTGATCTTCTAGTAAAACAAACAATCTAAGAAGAAATCTAGAGCACTGCAATGATAAGTCTTGACACGAAAAGGAATTAAGAATCATCAAATTGCGCCAATAGTCTTTTGTTTGTACTCAAAACAATTTATTTATTTCTAGGTTTCTTATTTGAAAATACCATAAAGCATCTATACTGTGCTCATTAGTTAGGTGCTTTCACCTAATAGCCAATTGCTTTCACTTAATAGCCATTAATATTTACTTCGAGGTAGAGAGGCAGTCGGCAAGTCGGTGCTTTTAAATGCGTCTTACATCGAGAGCAGGCTCCACGTAGAGGGACGCCTCCAGGACTCTGTTGTCGTAGTCGTACATGTTGAGGATTCCTAGATGCACGACGTTCTGCCGCCTTAAGAGAGCGAGCTCCTCTGATATGTCGTTCGTGAATTGCGATGCCTTGACAAAGCTGCGAAAAGATACAAGGAACACTTTCAAAACCTCTGTGAATCACCACGCATAAGTGCGACATGCAATAGCATGTTTGTTTTTTTTAAACCCACTGCCATACGTTTTCTTAGTTCTGGGTAGTCATCATACAAGCTCTACCTACCAACGCCTCTTTCATTTGCTTCATTGTCTTTTTGTCCCACAACAATAATGGTCATCTATATTGCGTTCCATCCTTGCGCTATCGCCCGGCGCCTGGTACATTCCGGTCACGATCGACATGCCCATTATCAGGGTTACATTTTATTCTTGATAGGAAAGTGGCCAGCGCCGAGTTTTCAAGAAAGGAAGCGCACGCAAGCCTGATGACGATAATTATTTTGGGACAAAAAGACACCCTTTTTACTCGACATTTTTTAGAGTGCATGTGGAGCATGGAAATTTTCACTCTATAAGGCAGCAGAGGTGCACACACGGCACTGTTGTGCAGCTCATTTTGCTTCTATCAAACATAGCTGCCAACTATACAGGCAGGTTGTCGACAGGAGCACTTGGATCATGGCGGTTGGAGGTCAGGATCAAGTGCCTATCTATAATTATGGGGTGGTTAGTGAAGGGTTGTGCCATAGAGTTTCCTAAAATTAACTAGAGGGGACTCTGGCGCTGCGATCGTTCAGCGCCCATGGGAATGATGGGTAGTACACACATTTGGCTAGTCTTCGTACTTGATGCGGCGAATCATATTTGCGGCTTCGTTTATTGCTGGTTATGGTTTTGTTTTGAAGGAAAAAACGAACCCTTTTGAACCTTGTGAAGCGATTTGAAATGTGAAGCCTGAAAGAATAAGGTTGTGATGTCTTCGTGAAAAAACAGCACTAAGCCACATGAACACCCACGGAGCCAGAAGTAGGCCAGGAATATGAGAATTAGACAAATGTGTGTACTACTCGTCATTCACGTGCTCTCTGAAGCGCCGTGCGTTGAAGCTCCCATAGACACTAGCGCCAGAGTTTCCTCTAGTGTATATTAGGAAACTATGGGTTGTGCAGCGTGAGCAGTCGGTTTTTTTCACTCAAGAAACTGGCTACCAACGCCGTTGAGCAGACGCTGCCTGCGTTGGAGTTGTGAGGTAAGAGAGGGGAAGAGAATGCGCATGCGAAGTGGTGGTGTAGACGCCGTTGAGAGGGATGCCTAGAGGAGAGGGGCGAGCCAGCGCACGTTAGAAGACGCTCCCTGCATCGGCGTTGCGAGGTGAGAGGTGGGAGCGTAGGAGAGGAAAAAAGTTGCCCATGCATATCGAGAGTGCGGACGCCGACGCAACGGTGCATACACCCAAGCAAGATATTGAATTGGATTGGATAAACTTTTATTTGGGCCTCCAAAACACAGATAACTGTGTCGTGGGAAGCTCCCACGTGGATACTGAGATGCCGAGCTCCTCAGCCGCCTCGCGGGCTTGGTGGACAGCCCAAAGCTGATCTGCCAAGGACGAGCTGCGGATTGTCGCCTCCCATCTGGCAGAGGTGATGCTCGATAAATGAGCGAATTCGGTACACTGCCAGAGCATATATTCTAAGAAGCTGTTTCCCCACAATGTGGGAAAATATTACTTGGGTATAGGTCAGGGTACATGATGTGTAACATTTTCAAAGTAAAGTACATCCGCGTTTGCAAAAGCCTTAATGTCAGTGCTTGCGGCCGAGTCAGATTTTTGTGAGGTGGAGGGGAAATCCTTCTAGACAGGTAAAAATGTTTAGTGGGCTCGTTGTATGTTGTATAAATTTTCTGGTTCTCACCTTCACCGATAAAACGCATCCCCGGGGAGGCGTGGTTGGAGAGGTCTCACGCCGCCTCGTGTGCTGCTTCATAGAGATTGGGAGGGGAGTCGTTGATTTGTCCAAGGTGAGCTGGTAACCAACTCAGAAAATGATGCGTTATGTTCTTGCCAAGTAGTATTCTCAGCGTTTGTCCTGAGAGCGTCCCTTTTGCGAATGCACGTAGTGCTGCCATTGAATCACTGTAGACGACTTCAATGTTATCCATCTTGAGTGCTAAGGCAATGGCCACCTGTTCCGCAATAATTGGGTCTTTCGTCCTGACCGTCGCCGAGTTGGCGACACGGCCAGCCCCATCGACCACTACTGCCACAAAAGCTTTCCCATTGGCGTAGGAAGTCGCGTCAACAATTACGACCCCGCGTTCATAGTTTAAGACTTGACGAAATATAGTCCTGGCCCTCGCTACTCTTCTTACGATGCTTTGTTCTGGATGCATGTTTCGTGGTATAGGAGATACCGTGATATTCTCCCTGATGTAGTCGGAGATATCATTGCAATTGCGTTTAATTGCCATTGGGTGTTGGCCTAGCTCCTGCAGGATCATTTTTCCCGACCTTGTTGTAGATAGCCTTGCAAACTGTGCTCTCTCTTGGGCTTCTGCTATTTCTTCGAGTATGTTGTGAATACCAAGGTCAAGTAGACGCTCGGTGCTGGTATTTATGGGTAAGCCCAGGACCTTCTTGATCACTTTCCTGGGGAGCACATTCAGTGTCTCGGACTCTGCTATAGACTAGTTGTGCATCGCTGCCTCGTACCTGAAGTGGCTTAGAACAAACGCATGCATCAACCTGACGAGGTTGTCTTCCTGAATCCCATTTTTTTGTTGGCCACTCTGTGTATGAGGTGCACCGCACTGTCTGTTTTCCAAGTTAACTTGGCTATATATTTGCTGTTAGTGCCGGTAGACTCTATCAGCATGCCCAGGACTTTGATGGGGTCGACCCTCTGGATGGCATCGCCTTGATTTGTACAGAGGTGGATGTCTATCTGGTTTAACGGCTTCCATCTTCAGGGCTTCGGTCCCCGGTGTGTATTCCGATAAAGTAAAAGTACTGACTTACTCTAGGAGCACTTGAGCCCAGAAGGATGAAGGTACTCTTCTACAGTGTCAATCGCCTCTTGCAGGGCGCTCTCAATCTGCCCCTAACTTCCACTTGTGCACCAGATGGTAATGTCATCTGCGTAGATGCTGTGCTTCAATCCTTCAACGCTCGATAATTTCTTTGACAGTCCAATCATGGCAGTGTTGAACAGCATTGGTGAAATAAGTGCCCCTTGCGGCGTGCCTCTTGCTTCTAGTTCAATTGCTACGGTCTCGATATCTGCCATCTTCATCACGGCTTTCCGATCTGTAAGAACGGACCATACGTAGTCATAAAAGGCTTTCCCCAAACCAACCTTGGAAATTACTTCGAGTATGAATGAGTGGTAGATGTCAAACGATTTTGCTAGATCTAGGCACAGAATGGCTGTCACGTCTCTGGTTTCATTTTGAAGACCTGGTGTTTGATAAGCTGCATTGCGTCTTGTGTGGATAACCCTGTCCTGAATCCAACCATATAGTGTGTATACATGTCGTTATCTTCCAAGTACTTGTTTATCCTGATATGTGGGGTTTAACGTCCCAAAACCACCATTTGATTATGAGAGACGCCAAACTTGCCTGTGCAGTATGGCATGTTTTGCAACCTTGCCGATACATGGTGTCAAGGATATTGGCCTCATGTTGTCCTAGTAAGGGAGATTTCCTGGCTTAGGAATAAGGATCGTGCTGGCCAGCTTCTACTACTGTGGCACCCTGCCTTTTCTCCATGCTGCATTGATCATATCCTTCAGGTTGTAAATTGAATTGTCATCAAGGTTACGAAGGGCCTTTTTTGATATACCGTCCGGGCCAGGGGCCAACCTGCCGTTGAGATCATGCAAGGCTCTTCTGATCTCCTCGATGTTAAAGTCACTTTCAAGACCTGAATTGGGCGTGTCCTGGTAGTGACTGCTTGGTGGTGCCAATCCTCTTTTGATTGTGCGGTACTTATGCCCGAGCCGCTGCACAACTTGCTGTTCTGTAGAGCACCCTATCACTTTATGCAAAATTCGAGCAATAACAAGCTTTTGATTTTGTTTTGGTGGGGTTTTCGTTGAGAAGATGTTTTAACATATTCCATGCCTTGCCGTTGCGCATCTGACCATCGACGTAGTTGCAGATTTCGTCCCATATAGTGCCCGGATATTGCGCGACAATGTTCCTCGACTGATCTGTTTATTTCAGCTATCTTCTTCCTCAGTCTTCGGTTCAGGCGCTGACCCTTCCAATGGTTCAGTAGTGCTTGTTTTGCCTCAAGAAGATCAGTGAGCCGGCTATCCATTCTTTCAACTGGAAAATCTGCGGTAATGGTGGAGGAGACGGATTTGATGTCCTCTTTAATCTGTTTGACCCACTGCTCCAAGCCGGCTCTGTGGCCATCTTGTTCACTTTCCATCCTTAACTTCCTGAACTTATACCAGTCTGTGCAGTGGAATTTTTTCTGCTTTTTAGGCTCCGCGGAGAAGGTAGTGGTAAGAATGCAGTGGTCACTCCCTAGGTCTACAGAAAGGTTCATCCACTGGGCCATCTTGATGTTCCTTACAAATGTAAGGTCCGGGGTGGAATTTCTGCGGCAAGATTTATAAAGCCTTGTTGGTAGACGGGGGTCCGTGATTAGGGTGAGATCAAGTTCACTGGCACTTTGTCAAAGTCTATTTCCTTTCCCAGTGTTGTACTTGTAATTCCCTGTATGATGAGGGGTGTTGGAAGCACCTGCTATGACGAGTGGACATTCCCCGGCGACAGTAACAGCTTTCTTTAGAACCGTCTTGAACCCTTGCTTTTGTTCCTTTGGACTGCTATATATGTTAAGAATAAAAATGTTCTGACGGTTTCTGGTACCAGGCACGTTCTCTACCATGACGTGTTCCAACCAACCTGCTTCTATCTTGAGATCGTGGGTTACGTGCGTTAGTTTGTTGCATACGAAGGTGCAGACTCGCCTCCCTTCAGTACCCCCTACTACAGGCCGGAATCCAGGCAGCGTTGCTTGTGGTGAAAGAGTTTCTCGCATTATTATAATATGAGGATTTTCGTGGCTGCTCCTCATATACTGCTGAAGGGTTGCCTTCTTTTCAAGGTAACCTCTACAGTTCTATTGCCAGATACGGAATGCTTCACGTAGCGCTGCCATCATGGTTATTACTTGGGCCACGAGAGCCTGATGCTGCACCTGCCGACAGGTTTGGTACCACTAGTATTGGTGGCCGAAGAGGTGAGTCTGGTGCATGAGGAGGCCTTGCTGTGTTGTGCAGATATGCTTCGACCTTTGTAATGCGCAAAGTCATATGCTCTTCTAGTGCCGCCACGCTTGATTATAGCCTGCCCATCTGCTCGCTAAGATTGGCTACTACCTTGCTGAGCGTGTCAAAGACCTCTTTCATACCTGACATGTTCGTTTCGTTGGATTCCACGTGTTCTACCATGACTGCCATCTTTTTTCTGGTTCTCGAGTCCGCCACGTTTTCAGCCCCAGGGACATCAACTGGCTGAGGCGTTGGCTGTGAAGACTGCGTGCTGGTTAGCTTAGTGAGAAATTTTTTTATTTCATTTAACTCGGCTGATAGCCTCTCATTTGATTTCGTAAGCCTCACATTTTCTTGCTCTATCTGTGCAATTCTATCATGCTCTGGCAGCTTACCTGTCGTCACCTCTGCAAAGCCGTTGCACACTCGCTCAGCCCAGCTGCCTATCGGTGTAACCGCAGACGTCCTCCACGGTTTGGAAGCCGTAATCTCGAACTGAACGCCAGGCAGCTGGCCATTCGCGCGCCATCCAGGCTGATTCCCACCCTGATAGCAACCTTGAAAACTCGAGCGCCCCCGTAATTGGGAGCGGGCTTTTGTCCTAGAACCTCTTCTGGAACGCGACCTCCCCCTGGAGTGGGGCCGCCTTTCTCTTTCTTGTGTAGTCTGGATGCTCTGGGTCCCATAGGCTGGAATAAGCTGCTTGTCGTTGTTGTCTGGACTCGATGTGATTGATGCTTCCCGAGCTTCTGCGGCTGCTCGAGATCTTTCCCAACGTGTGCGTCTGACGATGTATGGCATTAAGAACCTGTTATTACTCTTCTTGTCTGCAGTGGGATGGTGACCGTCGCACAGCTTGCATCTTGGATTGCACTGGTGCAGCTTATCTGAGTTCCTGATCTCGCAGCCTCTGAAGATAGTTTCAGCTGGGTTAGGACAGACGTCAGACCAATGTCCCAGCTTTACACAGACGTAACGAATGTTGGTGTTCTTGCGGTAAAGGGAGCACTGCAAAAGTGAAGGTCATATCTCACGAATCTCGGCAGTGTCCTTCAAACGCTATGATGATTGTCCCAGTGTTTTTGCTTCTCTTGGCCGGCAGCGCGAGCGGGTTGTTCGCGTTCACAATTTTTCGGGTCACCATGTCCTGAGTATCGCTTACGGGGATTCCGCGAATCACTCCTTTACAAGTATCGTGGGGTGCCGTGGCGTACGCGCGAACCTCGAAAACTTTGCGTCCGATGTCAATTTGCTTGACCTTGAGGTATCTTGAAGCTCTGGCTTGGTCCGGAGTGCTTGCCACCATAATGTTCTGCTGCAAGTTGGAACAGATTATGTCCTGCATGGCCTCCTCTTCTTTGACGCCGGCTGCAAGTACTGTCACATCTGCCACGGCTCCAATGCCAATTCTCGAGATATCTAATCCTCCACGTGGTCGTAGCACAATTTTGCTTAAGTCTTTGGGTAGTGGCGGCATGCGTCCAGCTCGCAAGATTGTATGCTTGGTGTCGTGCCTACTACGACTGGCTCGAGCGTCTCCCCCACCGCAAGCCTTAGACGAGCAATTGGCAGCGGGAACGCTAACCGCGGCTAGCTTCTTCTTTGAGGATCTCGTTTCGGCTTCCTTCCAACTCATGTCTTCCGTGCAATCCTCTGGAGAGATGTCCTCTCCATTTACTTGGTATTCCATTCTCAGTTGCAGGTCCTGGAACGCGCAGAGCGTTGAGTCACGTTGGGGCCGAGATGGCGCCCCGGTGCCATTCGCCTCCTTGGTTAGCCTTAAATTCTCCGGTGGTGTTGCCATGTAGAAATGTCCCAAAAATAGTTTAAAAGTCCACTCACCAGCACAAAAGCGGTATCTGCTGATTTATTTAGAACTTAGGCACACGATATGACTGAAAACTCGGCGACAAATTCGTGGATACCACAGGAAAGCATTCTTGAAAGCAGGAGCCGATGTTCTCGCGTACTCACTGGTCGGCACCTAGAGCGTCTCCCCAAGCAAGAGATGATTCGGACGTAAAAGTGGTTGATGAGTGAATTCAGCTACAAACTTGTTGATATTGAAAAGGCCCCGGAATTCCACTCACGACTGTCATGTTGCCGGTATGATTGTAAAGCGTTTTATGCAGTGGACGCTAAGCAGCATCTTCTATGCATGTAAAGTAATGTGATCAGCTTACACTACTTCTGCAAGTCATATGAGCAGTACAGCAGCTTCTGATCACCTTGCTTCTTTCAGCTTTTTAGGTTGGTTGCCTATTAAGTCTGCTTTGTATATTTAAAAATGAAGACTGCAACAGCTCAACCTCATTTTCACAATTAGGGTTAACTATGACTTATTCTTAGCCTAATTGTGATCCCGACGATTAGCATATTAGGCCCTAAATATGGTTCTTCAAGGACTATCTGACAAGAGGTAGGTATATATAACAGCGGCATATTATTGTACTTAACTATGGAGCATAAACGTGGAGGCTTACAAATGGGATTCAAATTAAATTGCGGGAGACGGAGTGAGCAATCTAAAGAAAAATAACA
Organism: Rhipicephalus microplus; assembly: GCF_013339725.1. Lineage (NCBI taxonomy): Eukaryota > Metazoa > Arthropoda > Arachnida > Ixodida > Ixodidae > Rhipicephalus > Rhipicephalus microplus. The sequence continues at coordinate 10,553 of NW_023608780.1, read as the reverse complement.
AGTCCATCTTGAGGCGTACAGCAATAGTGCAGAGTAGGTCAAGGAATAAATCGAGATTTAGAATATTATACCGATTCTCCTATTTAGGGATGGTTTAACACGAAAGTGAAACGTGTATTCACAGATATAGTTGAACGCTTGCTGTGAGCTGTTTCAGCAACAGCAACAAATTGCAAAGTCAAGTGAAGAACAGCAAGCAGCTCACAGCTTTCAGCGCACATCTCAAGCAGAAAGCACGCAGGAAATGAGCATACACAGGACGAGTGAGGACTAACAACTGTTAACGCTCGACACCTAAAGAGGCCCTGCAACACTTTTCGAGCCTGGTCGAAAAACGCTGCCGTTCAGTAGTAGAGGCTCCCGAGAACACGCGAGCCAAATGTCATAGCACAGCACATTGCCTGGAATTGGCAATAAATTATCAAAGTCAGCTAAAATTGCTTTCTCTTCTCTCGACAAATGACAAAAGACGCTCAAAAATCACACGTAGATTGCCCGTCTATCACCCATTGGCTTATTTGAACAAGGCGCGCTTGCTTGTTACAGAGATCGCTGCGAGAGGCCGTCGTCCATGCGTGGGCACGCGGTCGCACTGAAAAGCCGCGTATTGGAAAAAAAAGCTCTCGAGGTCACGAGGCACACGCAAAGTTTTCTTTTTTGCCCCTCCCATCCCTCCCTGTTTAGCTTCCAGCGCTTTCCTCGGAACCAGGGAAGAGAGAATGCGATTGCAGCGTGTGACATATCTTTGTAACTGCGCCCGTACTGGGCGGATTTTTAAACGTTTTGCGGCAGTGAATTCGTGAGGCAGTACGCTTTTCCACTGATTTAATTCCATGGTTACTCAAAAAAGTGTTTCATGGCCCCTTTAAAGCGCGCTGTTCAAACAGAAAGATAGGCGCACGAAACTAGCCCGCAAGTATACACAGTGCAAGCGCGAACTACTGTCAAAATTCTTGATTCGCCGTGTGCATCAGTGCGCTCCTTACGTAAACGCGGTGGCGGCAGCCAACGATGTGCCCTTCACCTGCTTCCGAACTGCGAGTCTCATGAACGCGCACGCAGGAGCATGGCCTCCGAGATGGCAGGCGTGTGCCGCGCTCCTGCCATCTCGGAGAACATAGCTGGAAAGACCACGTTCCGTGGAGGTGGCACTCCGTCGAGGCGACGACCTTTAGAGCGATCGCAACGCCTAAACCTATTTACCCAACGCAAGCCCATCATGCCATCTCGCTCCTGATAAGAAAAACGCGCTAAGGTTTAGGAGTTCTGAGCACCGCCAAACGGTGTATGGTATATATGAATGGCTTGCCGTTAGCCTTCCGAAAACGCACGCTTCATGGCATAATGGTTAGAGCCACGCGCTCTGAATCGAGAGGTTGCCGGTCCGACTCCGGGTGACAGAATCTTTCCTTCTAGATTTTTTTCTTTGCGATCTGTTAGTATACATTTTACAACGTCATATGCGTAACGGAAATTTTTCAGCGGAGCTGTGGTGGACAGGGGCTCTTTCATTTTAAAATCCGACCATGCTACACTAATCTTGTGCATTCCTGCCCGTAGGCAAAGTGCGCTCACCGGGCGTCGAATGAAATTCCACAGGTGGTCTTCGAGTACTTGACTCCACAGACGGTGGTGAACGTCGTGTAGCTGTCCATGTCGTCAACCGCCACAATTTGGTTCTTGCTCGCGCGAACGTGCGTGTACATAACGATGTCGCACAGGTTGTCGTCCGGGTACAGGGAAACCAGCGTGGCCGTCTCGGAGACCGAGCACAGAAGAGGTTGCGGTGTGGTTGTGGCTGCACAAAGCACACGTTGGAATAGTATTTCGTGGAACGTGCTCACAAAGAGTTCTGTTATATAGATATTTTGAAACCGAGATGAGCTGCCGTCCAGAAAACTTTGATAAGGATCAGTACTCTTGTACGGTATCAGGACGACCTCTTTGAAGTCGCCATTGGCCGACACGGAAGAGTATCTCTTTAATGTGACAGTTGTAAAAGTACACCATCAGAACCATCAAAAAGCAAAATTTTAGGAACAATCAACCAGCAATTAAAATAACAGTCTGGTAGACAGAAAAGGACAAGCGCGTGCAGCACACGTTGTCAAATGTAGCCATGTCGCCTTCAGAAGGCGGACTAATGCAATTGTGCCCCCACTGCAGAGGTCTCCAATTTCGCACGCCACGCTACTCTATTTGAAGTGCGCCGTTTATTGATCGCAATGATAGCCGTGCCACATTTATACCTTATTGCCTGTGTGTGAAAAAGCAATCACCATTTTCACCGATAAATATTGAGCCATATATGTCGGTTGTGCTCTATAAGCGAGTAAGTACAACACAATCTCCACTCTACAAATGCTGCAATGCATAGGTCACGTGTGTCACGTAACTTGCTTTTTAGGGGCGAAGCTCCTTAGGGCGTGGGCTGTGCGTCCCCTGTAGCCTGTATGTAGCCACCTCTAGTTTAGTTCTTGCAGTGTTCACTAGATGGCGGTACCGTCCCCTGTATGTAGCCACCTCTAGTTTTGTTCTTGCAGTGTTCACTAGATGGCGGTACCGTCTCCTGTATGTAGCCACCTCTCGTTTAGTTCTTGTAGTGTTTACTAGATGGTGGTACTTGTAGCTGATGATGAAAAGATGCAAGATGGTATAAACTAGAAAGCGGTACTTGTAGTTGATGAAAGACGCGAGATCTTATAAAATAGGAATGATGTCACATATGGCGCGTGTCATTGGTTGAAGGCAATCGTTCGATTTAGTGCGGCGACGTACGCTAGGGGGAGCGATGTAATAAAATCGAGTGGGCAAAATGTACAGAGGAGTCATGGTTTACCAGGTTTACCTCCGGAGCTTCGCCCACTCATCATCATTCACTTCGTGGATATGGCGGAATTTTTCAATCAGCATCGACACATCTGTCTATGCTGCATAGACAGATACGTGTCCCCTTAGCAAAGCGTTGAAAACACTTGCCTTTTTGAGCACTGCGTTGCACTGTCAGCGCAGCGTGATAAACGCTGTGGTCCTTGGAATTACCTGTGTGTGCCTTCTCCAGTAAAAAGCCACACATACGAAACATCAAGGAGTTGTTATGGTGCCTCAGATATGCACAATAGTTGTTTTTTAATTGACAATCGCACAAGTATGAACGCTCAAACTTGAGAAATAATTGCGGGCATTGCGGATTGGGTTGGCCGTTTGAGGCATTGTTTGGTACTGTTAGGCATATCGTTACCACGGACAAACATACCAGTGCACAGACAGATAGGCAAAAATTTTGGCATCGAAGGTCCCCAAGAAAGACTCTCGTCTTTATTATATATGTATTCAATAAAGTGGCTGGGAGGATAGCCGCCATGGTAGCTCAGTGGTAGAGCATTGAACGCATTATTCGAAGGTCGCACGTTCGGTTCCTGCCCACTGCAAGTTATCGTTTCATCCACTTTTGTTTCTTCAGATTTACCTTATAATTCGGTCTAATTACCTCCCCTATACTTTCTTTGGCATTATTGTTTGTTAGATTTATTATATTGTGTCAAAACATGGAAAAACAAGCACTTAAGTATACACTTCTTTCCCTTATTCGTTAACGAGGTTCTCGTAATGGCAGACTTGGTGCCTTAGGTTGTATACGAGGGACCATTGGTCAGCTGCTAGCTTGTAACAAGTTCATGTGCTACGTGACGCCAAACAGGCTCGAAAGAGTGTGTCACACTCGCCGCCATGGCTACAGATGGCGCTGACTGACACTCCCACGTTTAGAAGCACATATATACCCAATAAAGTGGCTGGGAGGATAGCCGCCGTGGTAGCTCAGTGGTAGAGCATCCAACGCGTTATCGAAGGTCGCAGGTTCGGTTACTGCTCACAGCAAGTTATCTTTTCATCCACTTTTCTTTCTTCACATTTACCTTATAATTCGGTCTAATAACCTCCCCTATGTCTCACTTGGCATTATTGTCTGTTAGATTTCATCAATATTGTGTCAAAACGCGGAAAAACGAGCCCTGAAGTGTACTATTCTTTCCATCATATATATATATATATATATATATATATATATATATATATATATATATATATATATATATATATATATATATATATATATATATATATATTGTTACGGGGAGAAGGCGTCTGAAAAATGCCTTTACTTCTGGTAAACAGGCAGGCATACAATATGGAGCCCGGTCTGCACGAGCTCGCCCTAAACATCGTCCTCTTTTCTACAATGTTCATTTGTGGCACCCCGTAGCATCACCCCCGGCGGCGAAGGCACCGTCTCGGTGCTTGGTTGGTCTGAGTAATATCGTTTCAGCCGAGTGACGTGAACAACGTCAGAACACGATCGCGCGCTGGTGGCGTTAAGAGGTTCTATTTCATATGTCACGTCGGTGACTTGGCGCACCACACGGTACGGACCCGAGTAGGGTGAAGTCATTTTTCGCACAGGCCAACTCGCCGCGACAGCGTCCAGAGAAGGACTGTGTCACCTTGACTGAAGTGGACATCACGATGGCACGCGTTGTAGACCTGTCGTTGTCATCCCTGCGAATCGCTCAGACGCCGGCGAGCAATCGCACGTGCGTCGAGAGCTCTAGAAATCACATCGCGGGCATATTCTGACGTGTGGCTAACGGCATGAAGGAGCGTGTCGAAAGGCAACGTAGGTTCTCGTCCGTACAGGAGGAAAAATGGCGAGAAACCTGCAGTGTCATGCCGAGACGTATTATAGGCAAATGTTACAAATGGAAGGGCGGAGTCCCAGTCACGATGGTCGGAAGAAACGTACATGGCGAGCATGTCCGTGATGGTTCTATTTAGCCTCTCTGTGAGGCCGTTGGTTTGAGGATGATACAGCGTTGTGAACTTGTGCTTTGTAGCGCAAAAGTGTAATATGTCTAGGATAACTTGTGGTAAAAAGTAGCGACCCAGATCAGTGAGCAGTTGCCGACGAGCGCCGTGGTGTAATATGACGTCTTCTAGAGAATGTCAGCGACGTCGGTCGCCCAACTGGTAGGAAGGGCGCGTGTGACGGCATACCGAGTGGTGTAATCCGTGGCGACTGCTATCCACTTGTTTCCGCTGGCCGATAAATGGAACGGTCCTAGTAAGTCAACACCTACCCTATAAAATGGTTCGGATGGGATCTGAATGGGCTGAAGGCGTCCCGCTGGAAGGGTTGCTGGCTTTTTGCGGTGTTGGCAGGATCTGCATAAGGTGACGTAACGGCAGACGGATCGGTAAATACCGGGCCAAAAAAAGCGACGTCGAACGCGGTCATAAGTTCTTGAAACTCCCAGGTGACCAGCTGTCGGAATATCATGCAACTGTACAAGAACAGTCTGACGCATATGTTGTGGTATGACCAACAGCAGCTCAGGTCCGTCAGGATGCATGCTGTAGCGATATAAGACGCCATCTTGGAGCAGGAACATACGGAGAGACGGAGGAGTTGTGGGACCACTAAGCCGAAGGATTATACCTCTGAGGTGTGGATGACGGCGTTGCTTATCTCCGGTGTTGCTAAACGCGGAAAGTGCCGAAACGCAAGTAGACTCATCGCTCTCAGAAAGGTCTGCTGGGTCTACTGGATGACGCGACAAGCAATCAGCATCCTCATAGTGGCGACCGGATTTGTAGACAACCGTGTAGGAATATTCCTGTAGCCATAGAGCCCACCGGCCGAGACGTCCACTGGGATCTTTTAAGGACGACAACCAGCATAAGGCGTGATCAGTGACAACCGTGAACGGGCGTCCATACAAATACGGCCGAAATTTAGCCACTGCCAGACGAGTGCGAGGCATTCGCGTTCTGTGATAGAGTAATTTCGCTCTGCTGGCGATAAAAGACGGCTAGCGTATGCAATAACGCGCTCGCAGCCATGCTGTCGTTGTGCCAAGACGGCTCCGATTCCGTGGCCGTTGGCGTCGGTACGCACTTCCGTTGGAGCGCATATATCAAAGTGGCCGAGAATCGGTGGCGTCGTAAGTCTACTCGTCAGTTCAACGAATGCTCTGGTTTGTTCAGGTCCCCACACAAAAGTCACATTTTTTTAGTAGTTCCGTGAGCGGGCGTGCGAAGTCAGCAAAATTTCGCACAAATCTACGAAAGTAAGAACAAAGGCCCACAAAGCTTCGAACATCGTTCGCAGAGGTCGGCACAGGGAAATCTTTGATGGCGCGGATTTTCTCAGGATCGGGACGAACACCAGAAGAATCGACAAGGTGTCCAAGGACAGTGAGCTGCCGGCGGCCGAAGTGACATTTCGACGAGTTTAGTTGGAGCCCTGCTTTGCGGAAAACCGAAAGAATTGTTGAGACACGCTCGAGGTGAGTTTCGAATGTTGGCAAAAGAACAATGACGTCATCAAGGTAGCATAGGCAGATTGACCACTTGAAACCGTGAAGAGCGTCCATCATTCGTTCGAATGTAGCCGGGGCATTAAATAACCCGAACGGAATTACTTTGAACTGATAGAGCCCGTCGGAGTTATAAATGCCGTCTTTTTACGGTCCAGATCATCAACTGATATCTGCCAGTACCCGGAACGAAGGTCGAAGAAACGATGCGAGAGGTACTGGGATCGTTACCCAGCACCTCCACCAAAATGTTACGGGGAGAAGGCGTCTGAAAAAAAAACCCCAAAAAGTGGATAGAGGGACGGCCGCTGTGATAGCTCAGTGGTTAGAGCATCGAACGCGTTATTCGAAGGTCGTGGGTTCGATTCCTGCTCACAGCTGGTAATTTTTTCATCCACTTTTCTATCTTCTTTCTTCTTATTTACATTCCATTGGTTCTAATAACTTCCTCTGTACAATCCTTGCATTACTGTCTGTTATATCTGATTATATTGTGTTAAAAACACGGAAATACGAGCCCTTAGGTATACACTTCTCTCCCTATATATATATATATATATATATATATATATATATATATATATATATATATATATATGGGATATGGCACAACGGGAGCGTTGTCAACAAGGATAAATATATTTATTTCCCAACAGTTTCGGGAGGGGTCCTCCCTTCATCAGGGGATAACTCATCCCCTGATGAAGGGAGGATTCCTCCCGAAACTGTTGGGAAATAAATATATTTATCCTTGTTGACAACGCTCCCGTTGTGCCACATCCCATACCTTCACGAAGACTAACTGGCCCATTGAAATATTACTCCCACTATATATATATATTGTTGAGACGTTTATTGGCGGACACTTGTCGACGATGCTTGGCAGCGACAGTCAATGCGGGTACCGACTCTCTGCACGAGCTGCTCTTCTTTTTGCTAAAAAGGGCAACCCACTAGAAGGCGCTTGGAGAGGACGACCCACTGTTCGAAGGCTTCACCACAACTACCCCGGGTACGAAGAGGGAGCCGCCTGGGCGATCTAGCAGCTGGTTACTATGAGCGGGTCGTGGTAGGCTTTGAGGCACTCCACGTTGACAATGCCGCGCCCTCGACGGCGCATGTCCGAAAATAGTTTGATGGGTTCGATCAAGTAATTTACAGGGGAAGTGCGTTGGACGACACGGTAGGGGTCTTCGTATTTGGGCAATAGTTTTGAAGATAGGCCAGTTGAAGTGGTAGGGATCGAGAGCCAGACGAGCGCTCCAGGGAGGAACGTGGGCGCAGTAGTGCTGGTGTCAGCGCGAATGCCTTTTTGCCGCTCTTGATCATGGCTGTAAAGGTTCTTGCAAGCTCTCGACACTCTTCAGCAAGTTTGGCTGTAGCAGAAATAGGCGCCCACATCGGACGGATCTGGCTTGTACGGGAGTATAGTGTCGATGGTGTGCAACGGGTGCCTTCCGTATAATAAAAGAAAGGTGAAAAGCCAGTAGTGCTCTGAGGGGCGGTGTTATATGCGTAGGTGACGAAGGGTAGAATGAAATCCCAATTTGTGTGATCGGCGGCGACGTACTTGGAGAGCATGTCGCCGAGCGTACGGTTGAAGCGTTCAGTGAGGCCATTCGTCTGCGGGTGGTAAGCAGCAGTTTTGCGGTGAACAACGTTGCACTCTTTGAGAATGGCTTCGACGACTTCAGACAGGAAGACGCGGCCTTGAGCACTGAGCAGTTCCTGAGGTGGACCGTGTCGCAGCATGAATCGTTGGAGCAGGAAGGAGGCCACATCGCTCGCTGTAGCCGCGGGGAGAGCGGCAGTTTCGGCGTATCGCGTGAGGTGGTCCACAGCAACAATGGCCCAGCGGTTACTGGCCGACGTTAGTGGAAGTGGCCCATACAATCGATGCCAACGCGCCCAAACGGCCTGGCAGGGCAAGGTAGAGGTTGCAGACCTACTGGTGACAGGTGCGTTGAAGTTTTGCGGCGCTGACATTCTATGCAGGAGCGAACGAATTTCTGTACATAGCGGTACATGGCGCGCCAAAAGTACCGTTGGCGAATGCGCTGGTAAGTCTTCGATAGCCCGGAGTGCGCAAATTGCGGATCAGTATGAAAGAATTCGCATATGTCAAGCGCAGACTGCGGGGTATGACTAGTAGCCACTGGCGGCCGTCACCGCTGTAATTGCGTCGGTGGAGAAGGTCGTCGCGAATGGCGAACTGGTGGGCTTGACGACGCAACGCGCGAGTGGATGGAGTGGATGGATCAGTCAGCAAGTCTATCAGTGAGGCAATCCATTGATCCTTGCGCTGTTCAGTAGCAACGGCATGAATGCTAATGGAAGAAACGCAAGGTGAGACGTTGAGGTCGTGGGCATTGTCGTCAGGCAGGGAGAGCGCGACAGGGGCGTCGGCGTCAGCATGTTGCCTTCCGTTGCGGTACAGCACGCGGATGTCGTAGTCTTGCAGGCGAAGTGCCCACCGGGCGAGACGGCCTGAAGGATCTTTCAATGATGACAACCAGCACAGTGCGTGATGGTCGGTGACTACATCAAATGGGCGACCATATAAATAAGGTCGGAACTTGGTAAGGGCCCAGACGATTGCCAGACATTCTTTCTCAGTGACGGTGTAATTAGTCTCGGCTTTTGTAAGCGTACGGCTTGCATACGCCACGACATATTCCGGGAACCCTGGTTTGCGCTGCGCAAGGACAGCGCCGAGACCGACACCACTGGCGTCCGTGTGTACCTCTGTAGGGGCAGTAGGGTCGTAGTGGCGGAGTATGGGAGGCGACGTCAACAAACGACGGAGCGTTGTGAATGCGTCGTCACACTGTGATGACCACGAATGGAGAGGCCCGTTACTACCATGGAGCTTTGTCAGCGGCGATACGATAGACGTGAAGTTTCGGATGAAGCGCCGAAAGTAGGAACACAGTCCTATGAAACCTGCGCAGTTCCTGACGGATTTCGGCTTGGGGAACTCGGTCATGGCCCAAAGCTTGGCTGGATCGGGGAGAATTCCGTCCTTGGACACGACGTAGCCGAGTATTGTCAACTGCCGAGCTGCAAATCGGCACTTCTTTAGGTTCAGTTGCAGACTGGCGTCACTCAGACGCGTTAAAACATGCCGCAGGCGTTGAAGGTGCGTGGAGAAGTCCGGAGCAAAAACGACGACGTCATCGAGGTAGCACAGGCACGTGTGCCATTTCAGGTCTCGCATAACGGTATCCATCATGCGCTCAAAGGTGGCGGGCGCATGGCACAGCCCAAACGGCATGACGTTGAATTCGTACAAGCCGTCGGGAGTGACGAAAGCGGTCTTCGGTCGAGCGTCCTCAGCCATAGGTACTTGCCAGTACCCTGAGCGCAAATCTAGAGATGAAAAGAATTCGGCTCCTTGCAGGCTGTCAATCGCGTCATCCACACGCGGTAGTGGGTACACGTCCTTGCGAGTGATCTTGTTGAGACGTCGGTAGTCCACACAGAACCGCACAGAACCGTCCTTCTTCGCGACGAGAACGACAGGAGACGCCCAGGGGCTGTTAGAGGGTCGAATAACATCGCGGCGTAGCATGTCGTCCACTGCTCGTTAATTACACGGCGTTCTGTGGGAGATACGCGATATGGACGTTGCCGTAGTGGTGGTTGTGCGCCTGTGTCAATGCGATGCGTAACAGTGGATGTGCGGCCGAGAGAAGGTTGCGAGACATCGAAAGAAGAGCGGAATTATTCCAACAGGGCCAGAAGCTGGGAGCGCTGGACAGGCGTAAGGTTGTCGGCAATGGAAGGACCTAATACATCAGCGGATGATGAAACAGATGTAGAAACAGCACTAAGCGTATTGGAACTTCGGCAGTGCGTGTCATCAGGTTGATCCATGACTTGTGCGTCTTCGATGGGTTCCACGCTGCCGAGACATTCCCCTCGCACCAACGTAACACTGTACGGGGATGAGTTCAGAACAAAAATAGTGGTGCTGCCGCAAGTTACTTGCACGGTCGCGAAAGGAACCAGCAAACCTTTTTCTGGTGAAACACGATGAGAGTGTGAGAGGAGTGCAGCGGTGTCGGAAAGACTTGCACAGTAGACCGACACCGCCGCGGACGAGTTTGCAGGCACTTGCGTGTCGTCCCTGACGAGTAACTTGCTTGCAGTAGATGGACTGTCGGCCGGCGTCAAAGA
>NW_023608779.1:0-26008 GCF_013339725.1 Rhipicephalus microplus | reverse complement strand
CATTCTCCATTAGCAGCCATTGGCATGTACATTGAGCCTATTTTTGAAGTGTTAAACAACGCGCAGAAGAAATCTTTCACCCGGCACCAACTTGGAGGTCAAATGTTATACCTAAGTTCTAGTATTTGCCACTGGTGGTTACGTACTACGAGGGACGCACAAGCCACGCCTTAAGGAGCTATTATTTTTAACCGAGGTCTTTTACGTGGCCATCATGTTTCCTTCGATGCCTTCGGACGCATCCGGCGTTCGACTGCACCTTTTTTTTTGTTAAGAATAAGATTTGCCGCTGTGTATGCCCCAGCGGCACGCGTGAACTCAAACGCGTTCTTCCAATCTCTTGACGCGTTCCTTTTAAATTCCCAACATGTGGTAGTTATAGGGGATTTCAATTGTGTCTTAGACTCACACGCAGACGTTCGAGGTCCGGGTCGCGGCCGGTCAAACTGGAATGCCAGAGAACTCGAACGTCTAGTGCAGCAATTGGCATTGAGTGACATTCATCAAAGTGTGCATGGCAGTAATTATGCCTATACTTGGCGTCGAGCAGCGTCGAGCAGCCGAATCGATAGCGTGTATGCATCCCCCAGTCTCATTACCTACGTTCACGACACCGGGGTAATGTCATTGCCACCGACACCAGTGTACCTTAGCGACCATCGGCCGGTTATGTTCTCTCTCCGCCTGCCAGCGGGGACGCCAACGATTCACAGACCATGGCATCTCGATTGCCGCGTCCTCAAGGACTCTAAGGCTACGGAGAAATTATCCCGAGCGTTACGCGCATCGCTCATTGGGGCGGATGTAGCTGATTGGGATCGCCTCAAAGAACAGTGGCGCCATCATTGCAGTGCGTCGGGCAGAGGACTTTGCTCCCGTATGTCAAAAGATGCGTCATTGTTAATCCAGAAGATACGCGCTGCCAATCGAGATCCCAGTCCTTCCACTGTAATGCGGGCATGGCAAGAGGAGCTCGTTGAACGGTACAAGCGTATTATGCGCGTTTCTTCACTCTCGGCTGCAGCTTGGCGCTGTAGACGTGCACCCTGTGCGCACCCTGAGGTGCTAAGGTATGCACGAAGAGCTCTGCTTTGTCCACCAGGCCCGCTTGCCCACTCGCTGAACTCTCCCGCCCCAGCTGCTGCGGGTACGCGCGACGTTCAGGAATTCACTCAACACTTTCAGTCAATAGCTCAATCTGGTGCTAATGTCTGTTACCCAGGATCCATTTCTTCGCATCCTCTGCTAAAAGATTTACATCATTAATCCAACATGTCAAATGACGTACTGCTATCAACCGCCATCCGATGACGAAATCAAGGGCGCATTAGACGCAATGAAAAAGGGATCGTCCCCGGGCCTGACGGACTCCCCTGCAGAGTTTTATGTTCAGTTCTGGCCCATCATTGGTCCAACCTATGGTCACGCGTCATTCGCAAGTGTTTTCAAGATATTGCACTTCCAACCTCTTTCCACAAAGGCGTATAACACTAGTTCCCAAGAAAGACCCAATGTCCACGCGAGCAGAAGATTGGCGCCCTATTACCCTGCTCAATGTAGATTACAAGCCCTTGGCTAACATTTTCGTATGCCGAATCAATCCATTTCTTGGAACATTAATCGCTCCCCACCAGGTCCGTTCGGTTCCGGACCGAGAAATACACACCCATACGTGGTTAACGCGTGACATCATTCAATACACCATTAACCGATGTGCGCAAGGACTGTTGGTTTCATTAGATCAAAAGAAAGCTTTTTTTTCATAGAACATTGCTACATACTAAATGTTTTACATGCATACGGATTCCCGGATAAGTTCATTGACCTCATCCACGCGATGTACACTAATTTAGAAAGTACCCTTATTTAGATTCCCGTGAGAGTCACGCATTTAGAGTCACGCGTGGGGTCCGTTAAGGGTGTCCCCTCTACCAAAGTTATTTATCCTCGCATTAGAGCCCTTCTTAAGGGCCGTTGAACAGCACCCGCTAATTCGTGGCTTACCTCTACCCGCTAACACTCAAGTAAAGGTCGCTGCATATGCAGATGATATCACTCTATATGCACATAATGAACAGTCACTGCAGCATGCTCTTGATACATTCTATGATTTCGATATTATCTTCGGTGCAATGTTAAACTTTTCTAAAAGCCAGTATTTTTTCATTGGCAACCCCAGCGGTCGTATCAACATCACGCCGCCTTTACAGTGGTCTCCTGAGATTTCAATACTCGGAGTTACTTTCACTGTATTTGGTATACAGGATAGCATCTGGTCATCCGTTGTACAAACTCTTCTAAATGATATCAAAACAGCCAGGTACTTAGAATTCCCCCTCTTGGAACGCCGATACTTAACTCAAACGGTGTACCTAGGAAAATTTTGGTACCTTTGCCATTCTGTTAAACCACCGCTCCACGTCTGCAGGAAAGTGCAAAGCTGCATCAGTTCATTTTTTGGTCTGATGGCACAGAATCGTTATCGCGTCCAGCGTTAGCTCAACCGCGAGATCAAGGCGGTTTTGGATTCCCCGACGTTTCCGTCACAGCTTCTACATTGTGCCTCCGCACTCTATCGCGAATACTAAGCAATGATGACATGCCCGCTCAGACACTGGCTCGCTACCATCTAGGGCCATCACTACGTGTCTTCTTGCCGGATAGCCAAATAAACAAAGGTCCCCAATCAACTGAATTACCATCTTTGTATCGAGCCCTTCTGGCATTTCACCGACGTTTGGAAGCTACGTGCCCAGACATAGAGGTGCCCGATTCTAAAGTGGTGGACACAATGGCCGCCCTTCTATGGCCCTTGGTGCCTTAGCATCGTCAATCCGTATTGAACCGCGCTTGGAAACCAATAACTGCCGCAGTGTTGCCAGGGCATCTCAGATACTTTGTCTGGAGGTTGGGCTGGGACTTGCTTCCCACGCGAGATCGGTTGCAGCGATGGCAGGTAGTTCGCAATTCCACTTGCCCCAACTGCGTCATGGTAGAGACCAATCGACATGCGACGTTTGAATGTGTGGTATCCCGCCTTTTTTGGCGTGCGGGTAAGGCTGGTTTTCGGGGACAGGGTGTGCGAACTTTCGTGTCCAACGGCCGATTTCCGCGTAGCCGCTTCTCCGCTCTCTTAATAGTTGCGGGGATGTTCAGCCTTTGGAGAAACCGATGTGAGGCCGTAGCTGCCAATTGCCGCCGGCGTGCCTTGTGGCCGATACTGGGGAGAATGAGACGAGAGATCCTCGCGTTCCTCTCCGAGGAGCTTTTCTTCCTTGGGGAGCAAGAGTTTCTGCGGCATCGGTCGTGCCCTTTTGTGAAGGTGGAACACGAAAGGATACATCTCATTTTTCGACCAACTTGATGCTAAGCAGCGCCCGTTGAGTTGTTATATATGATTTCATTTGTAACAAATTGTGTTTCATTTGGATCTATTGTATCGTTATACATCGTGAACTTACTTACAGCGCAACACCAGAAAAAATACAGGACAGGGAAGGAGCAGAAGAGAAAGAAAAGACGGCGCTGCTCCTTCCCTGTCCTGTATTTTTTCTGGTGTTGCGCTGTAAGTAAGTTCACGATGGATTTTAACCAACTGGCCCAACTTACCGTCTTACTAAAGTATCGTTATACCCTTGTATCGTGATATCACATTGAATTCTTGTGTACATGTATGCCAACATAATCATGTATATTAGAGCAAATGTCTTCACTGTAACGTAGTGCTGTTAGTCGTGAAATATAGTTGTGCCGAAGTGTACGTGCCCTGTTACTGGAATGGTATGAAGCATTTGTGTTCTGTACATGCTGTAAATAATTTTTTTCTAAAAAAGGAGCTTCGCCCCTAAAAAGAACCTTCTCTTTCTTTCCCAACGCAACACCCAGGTTTTCGGGGCGGTTCTTTCCTTCAGGGCACTGGATAGCTGTCTGTAGAAGGCGGTCGCCACGTCCTCGGCCTTGGACGTCAATTTTTTTTCTTACCCCATCTTTAATTCTCTCGCCTCCTTCCTCTGCAGACGCTGAGACATGTTTCCACTTGGGGCTGCAGAAATAGCGTCTTTTGCACTCCTCATGTTTCTCCTCCCATTGCTCGCAGCATGTTAGCTTTGTCTTCGTTGAACCGTATACAGTGTTTAAAAATGTAAATGTTTGCCTTTTTTATCTGAACAACGCATTAAGACCACGCTCTAAAACTAAATTTAGCCTTTATTAGCGCTAATATAGGCGCTAATTTAGAAAATAGGCATATAAAGACACTCATAGGCATTTAGGCACGAAGACCCAAAATAGACATTTAGAGGAACTACGGAAACACCATAACAGCGCTTCTTAACCTCTAACTTATGCTCATATATCAAAATGGCACGATAGGAACGAAAGGAGCAAAATAGGCATTTGCCTATAATCCGGTCTCTAGTAATCACCAGCGCGTTCGAACGGAAGCCTTCCTCAAACAACGTACTAACAAAAGGAGCAAGAAGAAGAAGAAGGGAGGAAGAAGAATAAGTGGATCTGTTCAGTCGCTGTTTCTGTGCACTGTTCAATTTCTGCTCTTTTCTTGGACTATTACGCTGATATCCATTTCTTCGCTGTGTGCCAACAAGACGTCGGGTGAAGACTTCGAGGGCTCGGCGCCCTGCAGGTACGACGTTCCTTTATCAAAGACTTGGCTAGTACGCGACCACTACGGTGGTTGGTAGCCATCGCCACAAGCCCTATGCTCGTCCAAGTGCGTTAAACCACGTGAGTGATACTGCAGGACACAATGAAAAGCCTGGGGGCTTACAGGTGCTCCCAAGCATCATAAAGCCGGCACATTTGCAAATTCACAACCGCGAAATGGCTCCAGCGAGCACAGCAGCAATGGAAGACGATGAAGCTGAGAGCAAGAAGCTTCGCTTAGAAGAAAATCCTCTAGACGATAAAACGTCAACTTATTGCCTAAATGATGAAGAAGACATGGGCGAAGATGAACCATTTACGTTGGGTACTTATAAAAAGAAACGAGCAGAGGGTATCCCAGTCGTCTTTCGTCCAACAGCTGAAGGTGCTAGCTTCTGGAAAGTGAACCGCGATCGAGTGTCAGCTGAAGTAGTTTCCGCTGCTAAAGAAAAAGTGCAGTCATTCAGAACGACCAGAGATGGAAGCTTCAGTGTCAGCGTTGCTTCCTTAACTTCAGCCAAGCGTCTTCTGATGCTTTCAAACGTAGGTGGCCTGGAAGTTAAGCCTTTCATCCCAGAGTCATACACTCGGAACGTTGGGAAAGTAAAGCATGTTCCTCTGCAGTATTCAGATGAACAACTCTTAGAGTACTTGAGAGATGCAGGGGTTATACTGGCGCGACGGCAAATAAAATACTACCGCCAGGAAGATGGAGGAGTAACGTCGCGTCCACTTCACTCAGTGATTCTGACTTTTCGAGATGACCGCCCGATTCCAGAAAGAATCTACTTAGGATTCACCAGTCACCCAGTGGAAGAATATCTTGGTCCAGCACTTCGGTGCTATAACTGCCAGCGATTCGGACACATGGTGAAAAGTTGCCGTAACACACGCCGGTGTAAGATCTGCTCAGAAGAACACCATTATAAGGAGTGCAAGTCTGTTCTTCAGCCTAAGTGTGCAAACTGTGCAGGTAATCATGCTGCCTCATATTCAGGCTGCCCGCAAAGTAAAGCTGCTGCAAAAATGCGTCGGCATGAGCTCATCCATGAAAGAAAACCGCGCCCCTATGAACCATCTCCAAACCTTGAGATTGTTCATCCTGTACGTGATCCACCTCAGCGGCAACCACAACAGCCGACAAGCACGCCAAGAGAACCGCCAAGAGAGCCGCCAAGAGCACACCCGAGAGACCACTCACGAGAAGTACCTTCAAGTAACCCAACCTACGCGTCAAAGCTGCAAACGCCCACGTGACCTCTGCCGGAAAGTAGCAAAACCGACAGTGCCAGTGTTCGCCCCAACTACAACATCGAAACGTCACGTCATTCTCAACAGGCCTCAGAAAATCAACCATTCAATGGAGACCGTGCCTCTGCATCAGTCATGCAATTGATTCTGCCAATGCTTTTCGCAGCACTTAAGGCAATCCTGTCTGCTCTACCGGAAGCAAACAACCTGCCAGAAGTAAAAGCCCTGCTGCCTCTGGAAGCACTACTGTGTCAGCAGTCCGGGTCAAACCTGCGACAAGTAACATATGAATAAGCGCTACAAAGATGTCTCCATATACCAGTGGAATGTCAATGGTCTTCGAAGGAAGTGTGCTGACTTCCGTAAACTCCTTCTGCAGTATAATTTTCCAATACTTTGCATCCAAGAGGCAGGAATGAATGATGATTTCCGCCTCTCCAACTACGTGAATATAAGTCATCTCGTCGAAGTGGTCCTAGCAGGGTGCATTTGTGCATCAGAAAGGACCTACCTTCTCACCAAGTTCACTCAAGTGATTCGGGCTTCCCGGAATTCGTCGCTTGCAAAGTATCCTTTGGTGAGCAGTGCGTAACAGTGATCAAATTTTACCTACAACCTTCAAGCCGCATTTCGGCGGAAGAGCTAACAAATATCTTCAACATTTCTAATTCATATAAGTTTATATGAGGAGACTTTAATGCGCACAACATAATCTGGGGTAGTGATCGATGTGATGCACGTGGGAACATTGTTGAGTGTGCCGCAGACAACTGCAAAATGTAGATGATCTCTTCTTCTTCACCGCATGAATTTTGAGCCTGTATAGTGGTTTTGGTAAACAAGCCATGCTCTTGTTAAAAGGTTGGACGCGGACTAGCAAAATGAATGACGAAAAAACAAGCTAGAAATAAGGTGCAGCTGCATAAAAAATAAGAAACACTACTAAAGTTGTACTAATACAGAAGAAATTCATTTATTCATTTATTGTTGCATTAAAAAAAGAACACCAATCGGAGGATAACTTCCTGGTTTCCCTGTTTTTGAGAAATGGCTTCTAGCTGCAAGGATCACAGAATCACACCAATAAGAACTTGGCTGTCAAAACAACGCTAGCTTATTAGCTATAGCGCTGTGTGAAAACAGTAAAACATTAGTAGAAATTGAGACTAACTCATGCGAATTACGTAACTGAATAGTTCGTGATATCAGACGCCTTCTGTATGTAGTGCACTGTGAAAAGTTTCTGCCATATACTATTCCTCAGCGGAGCAACAAAGGATCGTGCAGGATAAGGAGTAACTTCTTTTTTTTCGTTTTAAAACTTTTATAAATTATACGCTTCGGAACCACACACTATGTTATAGCTGTGGCAAAAAGTGTCGCACTTTCCTCGCGTGACAGGCAGGCACAAAAGGGATCACATTTCACAGGATGTGCTGCTTGTTAGTGCGGCGGAAACCCTTTCTGCCTGCAGGCGTTGTAGAAGAAATATATAACATCACATCACCCTACCGCATTTGAACTAAGGAGGTGGTACGCTGGGGCAAAGTAAAATATATGCTTTTGTCATTGCAATATCTCTCTCTATGGAAAATAGAATATACTTTTCTACGACTTGGTCACAAATTATGCTCCATAATCTTTGCGCGGAAGTAGTATTTTAGGTTTTTAACATTGCATTGCTCAAAACAGTTCAACGTCAACAGCAAAAGAAAACACCTCCTTCGCCTTTATTTCAGATATTGGAGCATATATTCTATTTTGGAAAGCGTTCTTTCAGTGTAATTTTCAATTAGGTGCAGTATGTGTATTTTGTAATGCTTTGTTCGTAGCGTCTTCACCAAAATAATAAAAAAATAGTACCTGCTGTCTCATTATGAACATTGTGGCTTTATACTTTGTGTTTACGTCGCCTTGAAATTCTGAATTTTGAAATTTCGAAAGATAGTGTAGACCAGAGCACGCCAATATCGCACTCAGATGACTACGAGGCTGGCGCTTACTGTCGCACTCAGACGGCCATATTGTTCTGCACTGCCAGTGTGCGTATCTGTTGCGCCAAGCTAACATGGCAAGCGGCTACTCTCGAAATTTGAATTGGGTAAGTGTTCCAGCCCGAAATCAATGCGTTTTTGCTTCTGTAATCAATAGAGGCCGGACTTTTAGGCTCTAAAAAAGTGTATTTTAGGCGTCGAAGACAGGCAGGTAAAATACCTTTTTAGGCCCTCAAACTTATTTTTATAAGCACAATAAATTGCTACAAAAATTTTAATATCCCAAAACGAAGACGTCGGTGATTTGTGTCTACGGCAAGGAGCAAAAAAGAAAATAACACTGTTTGAGATAGCAGGACGGTACTAATGATTGAACATAGGCACGCATTTGCCGCGTGAATAGCAGTACGTGGTCTTACGTTTTATCGTCTAGGATTGGGCGTCAAGTGTCCACCATTCAAATAACACTCTCCTAGGTCTCTTTTGTTTCGATGTGGCTGGGAAGGGCAGCGCAGGAGCAAATAATCAGACCATTGATACTCCAGAACACAGGGATGGATTGCGTAGGACCAATTTCTCCTCTATCGTTGAACACCTTAAAGAGCCCCTCACTGGGTTTAGGCGTTTCGAGCTGACAAGCGTAATAGTGCACTGAGCACTTCGGATCATTACCGTTAAGATTTGTAAAATTACATGTTGGGGAAAAACGTTTAATTTCCAATGAGTGCCACTTCCCCTTCTCGCGGGCGTGCACTCCAAGACCTAGGGAGTGACGTACAGCAAGGAATGTTCCTCTTTATACGTCATTCCTTCACGTTGACATTGGTGGGCTGACGTCGCATACTGTACGGTCTTCATCACTACTTCGTTAAACGCAAGCTATATGTAGAAAAACAGATGAAAAAGGTCCCGCCACGTGAATATATTCTGCAATATAAACGGTACCTCATCAAGAGCGTTGCACGTGATATTGCAAAAACGTGTGATTGCACTGCTTGGCATGTGCAATTTATGTGTTCTGTGGTGTAGCATGAATTAGGAGTAGTTTGGTTTAGGCTAGCTGCTTCATATGATATTGAAAGGGAAGCGCAAATACAAAGGGAAAAGAAAGACAGCTCGCTTTGTCTCCACGCCTTTCTTTTCCCTCTGTCTTAATGCAGCCTTTTCAAAATCAGCATAATGAATGAAAGCTGAGAAAAGTGATATAACACGCAAACATAGTTTCAGCTTGTTAATATTTTTTTGTTTGGAATAGCCTCGAGATGCTGTTCACTAATTGGCCCTCGTTAAGCGTCAGCCTCGGTGGACCAGTCACTCTAGGGTGCTCCGCTGCTGACCAGAATGCCGCTGGTTCTGTTGTGGCCGCGATGGTCACAAATAGATGGAGGCGAAAAAGTTGATGCCCGTGTATTTCGCGATGTGAGTGCACGTTCAAGAACACCAGATCGTCAAAATTTGCGGATACCTCCACTATGGCATCCCACATAATGATACGCCGTTCATTGTAAACACGCTGGCACCTATCTCAGGCTTTACTGTACAACAATTTGGCGACCTTCACCACCACTGAAGGAACAAGAGCATTTTATGGAGTGCCCCTCAATGGTTTTTCATTCGTTCTCCAGTTACCCGCAACTGCCCAGAAAACAACAAAAAAAAAAAAAGAACCTGCTCTTGCTTCTCCAAAGCAACACCCAGGTTTTCAGGGTGGTTTTTTTCCTTCAGGGCATCGGATAGCTGTCTGTAGGAGGCGGTCGCCATGTCGTCGGCCATAGTCATCCTTTTTTTTCTTACCCCATCTTTAATTCTCTCTCCTCCTTACCCTGCCGACGCTATGACATGTTTCCACTTGGGGCTGCAGAAATAGCGTCTTTTGCACTCTTCATGTTCTTGCTCTAATCGCTCGCAGCTTGGCACCTTTGTCTTCGTTGAACCTTGTAGTATTTGGAAATGCCAATGTTGGCTTTTTTTATCAAGCAACGGTTTAACACCATGCTCAAAACAAAATTTAGCCTTGAATAGCGCTCATATAGGTGATAATTTGTAAAATAGGCATTTAAAGGGACTTGTAGGCACTTAGGCACGAACACCCAAAATAGGCATTTATAAGAACTATAAAAACACCACAAAAGCCCTTATTAACCTCTAATTCATGCTCATTTATAAATTGGCACGATAGGAAAGCAAGGAACAAAATAGGCATTTGCCGATAATCCGGCCTCTAGTAATCACCAGCGTGTTCAAACACAAGCCTTTCTCAGACAACGTACTACATTTAGGAGCAACATTTTGCAACATAAAATGTAAAGACCCAAATGATTACGTCTTTCATAATTTGCTGAAATGCGTTCCAGAATGATTTCGATTTCACTGCACTAGAACATATTCACTTATTAACGAAATATAAAGGAATTGTTATGAATTAGTATGACGCGCTGCTGATTTCGGAAAGTTTATCTTACAAAGCATGTGATTGTGAAGTATTTCACTAAAGAGGCAGCGTGAAATTTCACCGTCATATGCTGAAGGTGCTTCAAAAGATGTTATTGACGTCAACGCTTCTTTTTTGTATGTTCTGCCTTTTTGCCGAATATGATGCAAGTATGCACCAAACTGATGCTAGTAGGATACGAGAGCAAGAGAACATTTCATAGAATTTAGCATGTTCCTAACAAACACTGAAACGCACGCCATGATAGATTTCTTATCTCCTGGTCAAAGTAGTTGTTTTGAAATAATTCCTATTGCTCAGCTTATCTCTACCAACTATGCAGCTATCCATTATTTGTTATTGTTTCAAAGGATTTAGGCAGCATTCCCCTATTTTTCACTGCGATCATTACCAAAACACAAAGGCAAAGTGTGGCAGCTTGGGCAAGTTGGTATGGCATGACGATAGTTATAGCGCGAGAACAAAACGACGACACAGAGACAAGAAGGACACGAAATACCCGAGCGCTCGTGTCTTTCGTGTCCTTCTTGTCTCTGTGTCGTCGTTTTGTTCCCGCGCTATAACTATCGTCATGCCATACCAACTAGCGCAAGCTGCCACACTTCTAAGTTACATTTCTAGTTATTCGGGCTCTGTTTCGTGTGTTTCTCTTCATCATTGAGTCCTCGTAACCCTCATTTTTAGCGCTCGTGTCTTTCGTGTCCTTCTTGCCTCTTTGTCGTCGTTTTGTTCTCGCGCTATAACTATCGTTATGACAAAGACGAAGTCATGACGTTTATACTAACGATAAAATTTGATCTTTATCTCGGTGATCATAAGTTATCATTTTTTCTCGGACTACGGGCTCCTTTTTGTAATTTCCAATTACTTTTAAAAAAGTCATTCTCTGCTGACATTTCCAGCCTCAGAATATATGTTAAACTGAAAGCATTCTGGTGTAAATAATTGAAGGTTACAGGGTAAAACGTGAGCCCTGTCCTGAAATGAACAAAAGCATTCAATTTCGTCTTCTAATAAAATGAACCTGCAGCATTTGGGTTTATTGAATATTTATAACCACCATTAAGCCATACATGGGAGAAAAATGGGCAATATTGGAGAGATTTGTATCGGTAATGGTCCCTGTAAATAACTGGAGGGTGTTGAGACTACTCTAAAATGCGACTCTCAACTGCAGCACATAAATTAATTTGTGCAGTTTAACGTCACGAAAACATAAATGCCGCACATTAAAGGTATATATCACGCGACCTTGACATCTTCGGTGTGAATCTAGATTAAGACAGTAGCATAAACAGACAACTACAGAATTTAACGGTATATGTGGATTTATAGGTACTCGTTTATGCGTGAGGTGGGAGAACTAAACTTGAAGCTAAGTATAAAGATAGAAAGAGTAAAAGTGAAATAGATCTAAAAACACAGCAGTTACAAACAACTAGTCATTTTTATATAGCATTGCGAATGAGAGATCCTTGAGCCTCATAAGGAGTGGTTACTATATACTTTTGCTGAGGCAAAATATATGAATAAGGTTATAGAATTTGGATACTGACATGCATATCGAACAATATTGCACGCGAGAGAAACTAGCCTCTCATGATCTGTTTCATATGTTCAGAACACACTACACCTCATTAAAAATCATGTTTAGCTTTGTTTTGGCAACAATACTAAAGAATGCATTTACCTGTTGAATACTAGGTAACAAGCTCAATCCCGGATGACAAGAATTTTTTGAACAGATTTACACAAACGTAAAGAGTACTGCGTTTATTTGTCACTGTTGCGTAGAAAGGTATAAGGAGAGGGCGTTTATTGTGTGGAGCAACAATAATTGTTGGCATTTTTTTCATTCTGAAATGCGATGTTATTATGAAGGACGACGTGCAAAAAAGTCTTAGGGAATTCGGGCCATCTTGTGTTCGTTACGAGCACCTAAATGTAATCACATGGTCTCCCAACTTTTCGCTTTCATTGAAATCCGACCATGGTAGCCGGGAATGAATAGCAGGACTATCGAGACCACAGGCGGGCACCATCGCCACTAGACTATTGAAGCGATTGATTGTGTACAGAATTCAAAGTAGCAGTGCTTTGGCGGAGGGCCAGAAGGCACATAGTAAAGTATTATTTTGTTCAATATTTGAGGTTCTCTTAGTCAAATGTACTTTTAACTGTCGAGCGCCTTGATTCATCGATAGGATATTAATACCATTGGCCCATTGTTCGGAATCAAAAGAGTACTTTCAATCTCTGTGGACGACCAGACATTTGTGGTGGAAGGTAAAGTGGCCGCAGCAAACACACGTCCCCTTAGCCACCATAATTGGCATTTCCGGTAGGGTAGAGCAAGACAAAACATGGCAGGACATAGCTGGAGGGCCCACAAGTAAAGCTGGCCAATAAACTACGGCTGGATGAGCATACCCGCATTTCTTAGCCTATGTATACGGGTTTTGTTCTGAACTTTCCAAACTCTTGGTCTCTTGCCAGTGGTCAAGCCCAGTGTCTTCTGTTTTTTTTTCTTTCTACCGATCTGATACTGCCTTCTGCTGTCGAATATGCCTTCTGTTGTCGAATATAAGCCCAAGATAAGAAACTCAAGAAAAAGTTCCAAGTCAATATACGTCTCTCATAATCCGCACCTTTCCGGATCTTTGGTCTCCACTACAAGAGATGAAAACCAATATCCGCGGAACTCGGATACTTTTCCCCTGTGATCACTTTCATTGTGACCCCTTCCAGAGCATCGTCTATCTTTCTTTATATATGTCCACCTACTAAGTCTACCAGGTGCCTTAGACTGGTGCTATTGCAAGAGAATATGTGTCACAGCGCACCTGCCATATCCAGTTCGACCTCTTCCTGGCCACACCTATGCTTCGTCAACGTTACCTTTCGAGCAACTTTCCACTGTGTTGCATTATTTGTATCCACCGTGAAGGAAGTATTTCGCTTGGTTTTGTAGGTAGGTTGCAAAGGCGTTCTTGACGAAAGGAGTTATGAGACACACATTCCCGATACTATGTTAGCTATTGTATTCTGCGGTACTTAGTGTAGGCCTGCAGAGCTTCAGCATACTTTCTATATGTCTCATTTTATCTATAGCCAATCCTATATTGCTACAGAACTGCCCTGTCAACGATGTTGATGGATATTAACAGTAGAATTGTTGGCGTTAGGCTTGCACAGAACTGTGCACTAGCATGTACACGTGGAATCGAGAGTCTCACGAATTCTCGTCTGGTCGGAAGAAACGTTCGTTAAAATATTCAAGGACACCAAATAAGAAAAAAAGACATATATACTTACTAAAACACAAGTTTTATGGTTTTCCTGGCCACTTCTTTATTGTTGGTTTGTCATCGTTACTTGAAGGATTGTCGAGAATATAACAACAGTTGACGTGGCAAAAACTCCGAAGGCACAACACATCATCAATATTCCTTTATTTCTAAATGAATGCTATATTTGTTGTATGAATTGCTGAGGAAAAATATTTGTCATGTAGGAAGGCTTAATTGGCTGCATAATTTCTACAGAAGTAGGATTGCGCCAACTGATAAGCCAGAGGACGCGCTGCCTGGATATGTTAACTAACGCCAACATCTACAAAGCACAACATATAAAAGAACAACCAGTGACGCAGTTTCTGTGGAACGTCTTTGATTTGGCTAGGAGGAACTGAACTAAAGCTTTGTGGTCACCACCACTACAAAAAATGAAAAAGAAATCGTATTGCAGGGCACATTCGCAGGTGCAAAATAAACTAGTGCGTGAATTCGACAATAAAGACATTTTAAAGGACTTTTCGTTAGATTAATGAGCATCTAAAGGCGTCGTGACTAAAGCAGTGCCAGGCATTTTGTATCAACCTAATACTTTCGTAGGCAAAGCTAATTTTAAAATTTCCTTCGGAGTGCGGTATCACCAGAATACACTTGCATTCAATAGAATGTATAATGCTCTTAAAATGACAGTAAACTGTGGCCAAGTTTTCTCATGATGCGGTTAATATTTTCAACCAAGTACTCTAATAGCATTATTATATATTTACTTTCTTTTTCTTGTCTCGTTTTTTATTTGTCTATTTACCTAATAATTTTGCCACCACTGTCAAATATAGTACAGGGAGTAGAGATTACATCAACAAAAAAATATGTGAACTCTGTTCTGTTCTGTTCTGTTTTAACTGTTTTGCTGTGGAGAGGTTGAGGTGCCTATTGCCTCGGCTACTCCATATCACAAAGTTCTGCAGCGAAAAATAAAATAATAATACAGAACAGCACCCAAAAATTAACAATACGGAAAAGAAAAAAAGAAAAAAACACATAATAGGACACTGAAACCAGTTCAAATAACATGCCAATACACAGTTTTCTTCACGTAGTTCACACAGTCATAAACTACTTACACGCACACCTTACTACTCTAGTGTCAGTATATACATGACCACATTTTACATAATACCCATCTCTGGCTGTCAGTCATAGGCGCTTGTCCAGTCCGGTCTCCACTAAAAAGTCTGTCAGGAAGATTATTGCCTTTTTCTGGAGATGCATCTCAGGCCATGGTCCAAGTAGTTTCTTTATTGTGAGGGGCCGTCTGTCCAAACTTGCTAATTTGTTCTTTAATTTTTCTCTTTCATTCGCGTATTTAACGCACTCCAAAGAAATATGGCGAACATTTTCTTCTGCATGACCACAATGACATTCCGGTGAGTTGGATCGATGTATCTTGTGCAGGAAGCTGTTTGTGTATGCTACTTCCAATCTAATTCGGTGGATCGATGTCTCTAGGTGTCGTGGGTGGTCTGTCGCTATGGAAACTTTTCTGTGTGGATCGACTTCATAAAGTATCGTTTCCTTTGATTTAGGGCTCTCAAACCACTTCTCCATCGAACATTGGTTAGCTCCTTGCGATATAAAATGTCGAATATCCGTCCCAGACATAGGGATTGTCAATCCCGTCCTTCCTTCAATGCTTTCTTCGCGAGACTATCAGCATCTTCATTTTCCTTTATTCCAATGTGGCTGGGTATCCATTGGAATACGATGTTGTGACCCTGCGATGAGGCATATTCCACAGTTTCTGCGATACATTGTGCTATTACACCATTTTTGTAAGGTGATCTCACATTTCTGATTAGCTGAAGAGCAGGTTTGCTATCAGTGCATATCACCCATTTTCGTGGCTCGGGATTCTCGCAGATAAGCTGAACTGCTTCAAAGATAGCCACCAATTCTGCTGTCGTCGATGAAGATTTGTGCGATAATTTGTACATCTTCTTTTTCTGAATTTCGGGTATAAAGACCGCACAAAAAACAATCACTTAAATAGATTATTAGAACGTTATTGAACCAGAAGTTTCTCCGCGATTGCTCGTTTGATTTACTTAAACGATGTATGTTTTTGCATTCTACATTATTTGCATGTATTTTTTATTCAGTATGTTTGTGCCTGATTATTTCATTTTTCGGTATTTGCACTTTTGAACGTGCTCCAAGGTGTACAACTGACCATGTACTAACTGTGCACGCGGTTTATAGAAGATGGCAAGCAGACAAAAATTAGATTGTTCACAATTCATCACATTAAGCGACAGACCAATTTTAGCCTCTCTTTAACGTTGTCTGTGCCGTTCCAAATAGAAAGTGTAAAAGACGTAACGTGTGGGAGAGAACAAATAATACGTGGTGGTGCAAAGTGGAGCATGACTTTCAGCAGAGATTTCAAAACTTGCAACAAACGGGGAACCCAAATTTTCCGCAGGGAAAACTAGCACTGGAGAAACGGTAACGAGTTTCGTGATGAAAACCAACCTTCAAACGAACAGAAAATGTTTCAGGAAATATCTGCACCCAGCCACTGTGCTCATGGAAAAGTACTCAGCTTCGATGATTTCGGTGACCATTCACGCCACCACAAGACATAAACACTTAACTGGCTTTTCAAATATCTTTTTTTTAAAACTCCTTTCTTAGCTTTATGCGACGAGCACTTACCACGATTACGCTGTGAAACTTAGTACAAATTACTTTGTATTGCATTATGGCAAGTATGTTGATTATTGCGGTCTGTTTTTAAACATGCTCAATTTTCCCTCTGTGCCTACAATACCTCTTATTCTCCTCCTCCTGAGGTGAAGGGTAGAAAACTGTATATAGTCTTCACAACATCCATTCTATTTCTGCGCGCCCTCTTTCTCTTTTTTCTTCCAAAGTTTCACAGCTCCCCCATGATAGTGGCCCATTTTTTAGCCTCGTGTGTTTGAGAAATTTCAATATATACGTTGGCGTCACTACACGCGATATTTTTTTTTTATTGCGTGCAAAATGGCGCGAAAATCCGCATTGATGTCACAGTATGTATTAAACAAAAAAATTTCATTTCGCAGGTTCAGCAACGCTTTTAAAACATTGCTACGAAAACCGGCAATAGTATATGCATTTGCAACCCAAACTATTGTTAAAGAACAAATTTTATCGAAATCAAGGCAGAATTTTAGTGGAAAAAGGCGACCAGATATCTCCCACTGACTCATCAATTGACAATCATATAGAATGGCATCCCCGGGTATTTGTCACATAGTGGCTGAAACATGTAGCGCTGGGAGCACTTAAGTTGTGCAGAGAAACACTGCGGGTACCTCATTACTAGCACCAGAAACCAAAATAAACAGGAATGCTCCTTGACCACCCGGCATGGTTTGAGAAATACAAGTATGACGCAGTAAGCTAGTAACGTAAAAGGTAGAACAAATTTGTTGTGGTTGTGGTCATATTGACGCTGTCTCTGAATAGTTCTTTCTAAAAAAAACGCTTTAAATGAATCGCTGATGGAAACAAATAAGTGCAAGTCATTTGTGAAACAATATGGGCAGGTAGATTTAATTAAATTAGGAAAATCGTGTCACTAGCCATGATCCTACATTTCTTGCGAACACCTCTTACAGGTGAAGTAATCCTACACATACACGTCAGTGCATGTATTGTTTTAATTCACGTCCCCTTCCCTCTCTCTCTTCTTTCTATTTCATTTTCCTAGTACACCTTAGGAGGGTTATCAATCGGGCGCGTTTCTGGCCAACCTCCCTTTCTTCTGTGTTTTTCTCCCCTTCCTTGCTGAGAATTGAAACGGATAATCAGAGGTCTATACTGGAAACTTACTCTATAGAACATTTCTTCGTTGCTCCCGACTACAAATAACAGCAGCTGGCTCGATAAAGACTATTCAGAATATTTTATTTATACATCTTGACAGCTTGACGACAAATAAAAAGAAACGAAATCACCGCAAGCGTGCAAAAATACCACGGTCTCGAAATGAAAGCATCGTATTCACTTCGAAGTGAATTGGAAATGAACTGTCGAAACTGCTCTGGCATATAGGTTCAATAACTACGCTAACTGTCACTCGTTTCCTAGCTGCTGCACCAATTGGTGCCTTCCCCCAAGTCACATATTCAAACAATATGTAGCTTTATTTGCACACGCCTTTTTTTTTTCATTCCGTGCTTAATATCAGCACCTTCACAACAGCTATATATTCGCGCAAGCTGTTTCGTGTTGGTGAAAACCATTTGGAAGGCTCGTAAGCAAGATGAAGGGCCTTTTATAAAAGTGGCCTGGCTGTTCGCGAATTCCTTTGCGGCATGAGGCGCGTTACTGGCAGTTCTCTAACGCCTTCGTTCAGCAAGTGCCACATTGCAACTTGGGCCTGCAAGTGCTTACTCGAAATGAAGGTCAGCAAGCGTACCACGTAAGCAAATCGCCACCGAATAAACTTACATGTGTGTAGGATACGAGCTTTAAGGGGGCTGACAAACTGCCCTAATGATACGTGGATGTGAGATGAAACACGGCTGCATAACACATCAGCAAACTGAAAATGCATCGCTGCTTTAAAAGTATATTAAAACACAAAACCAGGAGCGTCATCTGCCCTGCCACTTTCTATTTTAGCCACAAAAGTTCCCTGCCCTCCTGCTTAACCCTTTGATTGATTTAATGTCCCAAAACCACCATATGATTATGAGAGACGCCGTAGTGGAGGGCTCCGGAAATTGATACCACCTGGGGTTCTTTAACGTGCACCCAAATCTGAGCACACGGGCCTACAACATTTCCGACTCCATCGGAAACGCAGCCGCCGCAGCCGGGATTTCAACCCGCGACCTGCGGGTCAGCAGCCGAGTACCTTAGCCACTAGACCACCGCGGCGGGGCAGCTTAACCCTTTGCCAGTCTGTACGTTTATGAATGAATGCCCCAATACCACCCTCCTTTCTGCTGCCTTTTGTTCTATTACAATATTCCCACGCGTAGTTAGGTGGTTGTTCCATGCCCTATGATGTGTTTCTACAAACCCATATACGATCAGCTTCTCCTCCTTTAGCTGTTTTTTTATCTATCCCCACTTCAGCCTATTCCTGCCAGCCTGCACGTTAATGTACCCTACGTCTGAATTGGCGGGGCCGTTAAATGGTGCTTTCATCCACCTTTGGAAGGCTGGAGGGTGACCGGGACGGTGACTGGTTGCTCTCGGATGACAAAGAGGCTTGCTTGATAGGCCCGGCCACGACTAGAGCAAGTATGTCACGTCCAGTGTAGTTATATTGTTATAGAAATTTACAAGAGCAGGAAACTTTATGAACGTGAATAACTAGTTTGTTTATGTGTGACGAGCCTCGGGAGTGTTTACGTAGGTTGTTATGCCAAAGTGCAGTCTTTAGAACAAAAACAAAACTATGGTATACCTCAAAGCATGACAGTATGAAAAGCCGATACGAATTTGGAACAAGTGTTTCGGCTTTGGTACGGCGGTCTCGATCGGACTTTCATAAAAATGGCTCCTGAGCGCCACTAGGACCTTGCTTTGTTTTAATTTTTTTTATTTGATTGAAATTAGTTTTACATTGCATTTACTTTTCCTTTGGTTTTTCAGTAAACAAGTTTTGTCAAACTATTGATATCATGTTTATTTTCTGTTAATAAATTTAAAACAAGATTCTGCAGGCTACTTACAGTGGCTGACGAATGTCGATAATTGTGGCTAAGTTATAAAAAAAGAAAAGGCAGTGATTCGAGTTCCTTTTACGTTATACCTTTTTAAAGACGATAGTCTTTCTTGGAGACCTTCAATGGAAAAAATTTGTCTGTCTGTCTGTCTGTCTGTCTGTCTGTCTGTCTGTCTGTCTGTCTGTCTGTCTGTCTGTCTGTACAGTTGTCTCTTTGTCTGCCCTTAACGATACCTCAAACGGCACCAAACGGCTGACCCCATCCGCAGCACCCACTAATATTGCTCAAGGTTCAGCGTTCATATTTGTGCGATTGTCAATTAAAAAGCCATTATTGCGCATATCTGAGGCGCCATAACAACACGTCGATGTTTTGTATCTGTGCCTTTATACTAGAAGAGGCACATACAAATAACTATACGGATTGTAGCGTTTATCGCGCTGTACTGACGGTGCAACGCGATGCTCAAAAGGTAACTGTTTCCAACGGTTTTCTAAGACGACACGGTCGTGGCACATGCCCGTCGCTTTCCGTTCTACACCTTATCACCACCGAGACAGGCGCGCATCTTTCTCCGCAAGCACGAAAGCCTTCGTTTTCAAAGATAACTGCCAGATGGCGCTCGGGTCTAACGTGATGGAACTCGTTCGCCTCCACTACACGCTCGAGGCACTCTAACGCAGCGCCTCCAGAATACCATTCACCAATTTTCTTGCGCAGAACATCAAATAAACGTTTTGTTCACTCTCTCCTGACGCAAGACAATCGTCTTTCGACGACATTTGCAGTTACCATGCAGATTCGGGGCCATTTTATTTCGTAAGTACTTGCTTGAAGTGTTTTTTTCTGAAGTGCGTTGTTGATAAGAAAAAAATTGGCAAGTCAGTTTTCCACTTCAAATCTCTTGAAAGTGAAATTCTACTTCAAACGATAAAGAAATTACACATGCACGGTAGACGGCAACTGAGTCAGGACTCGCCAACTGAGTCAAGTATCGATGTGCATAGCTCTCAAAACGTTGGGCAATATAATACTGATGGGTGCTAACCACGAGAGAAACTGAAACCAAGCAATCATTGCTCATACTCTCAGGAAACTTATTTATCTTACTTTTTAATCGATTTGCGTGTTATGGTACACGTCGTACATGTTGAGTAAATCAAGTCGTATACAAGTGCGGCGGCCTCCCTGCTGTCTTCATCGCATTAGCTGAACCACGCGTGGCCTAAACAAGGGAAGATGCGGTATGTCTCTCGACACTCGGATGTGTCGCGAGTATAATGGCCACAACTCGTGTTTACAGCTCCCATTTTCGGGACAGGCCCGGACGACGGCTGCTTTGCATATACGGACGGCCAGCTGTGGGCTCAACTCTGAGTGCGGACGGGTAATGCGACACGTCTCTTCTTCGTGCCCGTATTGTCCATTCTTCTCATAGCCGTATATCTCTATATTTTCTACTTTCCTCATTGAAAGCATTATCGTCGTCGTAGCCCTGCGCGAGGCGCTGTCTCGTCTGACACTTTGTGCACTTGACGTTGTCACATTAGTCGCAGGGAATAACAAAAAAGCCCTAGAGTAAAATGTGTTGACTTAGGGGATGAAAGTGTGTGGAGAGGAGATCAAATACAGTCCAGATTGTGATAGCCTTCGACTTCGTTTGAAATTCTGGCGTTTAGTGACATGATCGTCACTAAGCAGTAAATTGTCATTCTCTGAGTTTCTTTTTTTTTTAAAGAAAGGGCCGTTTACTACTTGGGCTGTCAATGCTTTTTTATGTGGTTAGTTATCTTTACAACAATGTAGCTTGAGAAGTAGCATTATCAGAAACGTACTCAGGGATTGCCTTCAAGGAAGGGGGTTGGGAGATGGTACGTTGCAGCTCCCCCCCTCCCCTCCCTAACATCTCAATGTAGGGGCCGACTAGCGCTCTTCCCTCCCCCCCCCCCCCGCACAGCATGGCTATTGGCATCCTCCTTTCGTGATTTTATCCTTGCCCTCGCCACCCTGTATATTTTGCGCCCTCCTTGTCCATGCTTGCGCTTTAGCTTGTACGTTAACTGCGCCTCAGCAAAGCAACGAAAAAAGAACATCCTTCAGACACATGGTAATTAAAAAGATAAAGAATGTCGGTTGTGGCCGTATGCAGAGATACGTATTACACGAGGAGAGCAATTTTTTCATCGAATTCACCAATTTCTGATAAATATGGTGGCGCTTAAAGGAATAAAGAGTTGCTGTTGGACTAACCGTTTTCTCAACGCGATTGAATTCAATAGTTCATTTTTTCTGGATATGCTAGCTTATAGTTCTGTACACGCTAAACAGAACAGCTGCCAGTGTTGTAACAGCGATATCGTTTTTATCGGGACTCATCCTGTTCAAAACGATACTAGTGTTACAACATAACACGTGAATAATACGTTACATGTTCGGCCCCCTATTTTCACTATGTGCTCTCTAGCCTGCCTCCGCCCCCCCCCCCCCCAAAAAAAAGAGAAAGCTGCAGTTTATTAGGATCAAAGTTAATGGTTCTGCGTCGTATCCCGGCACATTAGCCATTGAGAGCATTGGTCGCGCCACATTACAGCCGTCCCAAAGAGCTCTTTCATCGACGATGTGTCGATGAGCTTTCGGCGTACGAAACGCGAAAGACACATTCCAGGAGAGCAAGCAATTTACAGATTGAATTCATCGCACGGATGAATCACATGAAAGAGGTGATCGTGAATCTGGGTGCCCAACAACGTAATCCTGCGCGAAAAGGTGGCCCGTGTTTTCATATACGGCCGCGTGCTCTCATCATCGCACAGAACTTCAAACGAGGAACACGAATGAAAACGTGAAAATGCTAATAACGAAACATGCATCTCTGAAGAAAAGCGTGCTTTGACAAGTCGTACAAAATGACGCGATGCTGTTTTTAGTGTATAGACGGAATATTGAGCGTTTGCTGAGGTATTTGTCAGGTCGTCCATTATGTTGCATCGACTGGGACAATGGGTGGCTATATCGCTACAAAATCCGTGCTATTATGTTGTAATGAATGTAAACAAGCTGAATGTAAACAATGAATGTAAGCAATGAATGTAAACAAGCTCGTGTACACTGTAAACAAATTACACCAATGTAGGTGTAACATACTCTCTCTAACTGACATCCCTACAACTCACGAAATGAGAGTAA
Organism: Rhipicephalus microplus; assembly: GCF_013339725.1. Taxonomy (NCBI): domain Eukaryota; kingdom Metazoa; phylum Arthropoda; class Arachnida; order Ixodida; family Ixodidae; genus Rhipicephalus; species Rhipicephalus microplus. The sequence goes on along the minus strand of NW_023608779.1, from coordinate 3,441 downwards.
CAAGCAGGACTATACTTACACAGCAGGTGTATATCCTAGTTTTAAATGCGAAGCATTTCTCGGCAAACTTCGGTGAATTTGAGCGTATCTATCTATCTATCTATCTATCTATCTATCTATCTATCTATCTATCTATCTATCTATCTATCTATCTATCTATCTATCTATCTATCTATCTATCTATCTATCTATCTATCTATCTATCTATCTATCTATCTATCTATCTATCTATCTATCTATCTATCTATCTATCTATCTATCTATCTATCTATCTATCTATCTATCTATTTATGGAGCACGAACTCCCTTCTATTGGTAGAAATCACAGCAGAGAAAAAACAATGCCCTGCCATTTCATCTCGAGATGAAACGTGAGCCTCTGTTTGTGAGTGGTGCCCTCACTAAACGCAAATCAATTTGCTTCAAGTTCCCGCCGTTTCGGCTGCTGCAAAGAACTATATACTTTCTATGTGTGGAGGGGAGTATAAGATGTCGAAAAAATTTTCAATGACTGATACTTCAGGAGAAATTCAATTTTGTGAAAGACACGCGTGTTGTTCATCCGTGAATGGCAAATTCTTTTTCAGAATATATCTTCGAGTGCGTGTTTATTTTGCGCTTTCGAGACTCCTAAATTGAGGCAGCATTGCAGAATAATATTTTTGAGAGTTGTACAATCGCAGCTCCCAGTTTTCAATGACGATACCCCGATTTCGTTCCATATTGAGAAACCACTGATAGCGTTTTGTTCGGAAGATTTGTGCAATAGTATCAATTTTTGCTTATATTTCTCTGAAGCCTGTGATAAAACGCTTTGATATATTTAACAAGGGTCGACAACCGGCGACCCGGCTTGCAGTATTATGCTGCACCCGGTACCGCATCAAAGCCCCCAAGATATTCACGGGCATGTACTGCAATTTTTGGCCATCAAATTCCCGAACGATAATTCACAAACTGTAAGTATATCGAGGTAAATTATTGTATTTCGCCAAATATTACTTTGTCCAAATAATACATATAATATGTTCTGGCTGAAAAATAAACCAGGCGAAGTGTTTGCATTTAACATTTATTCATTCATTTCCTGGCAGGAATCTTCTTGAGCCATAAACTTAGAAACCCACATGACGCACGTGGCGGACGCAAACATGCATTCATCTTCCCCTTCATAGCACCAAAATCACGCTCGCACTAGAAGATTGGACAACATTTTCGGTTGTTGTACTGGGAATGCACGAAGATATCATTGTTTATGGCATCTCTGCAGCGACAAAAACACGCAAAACAAAATGATCTGCGGAGAAGGAGGCCACTGATAGATGTCGCGAAAGGGAAACCGCTACCTGCAATAGCCTTTTGCCCTCGCGACGCGACATCGCTGAACACTGGCGGTGGTAGTTGCTATGACCACAAATAGCAGTAAAGGTGAGTGAGTATGCATATGAAGTGTCACAGGGCACCATAATTTGACGTAAAGGTGTTCGGCAATATTTTAAGTTCAACTATAACCAAATTGTACCATAGCCATTTCTTTCTTAAGCACTGGCTTTGTCGCGCCATTTTACGCTGGCGTGCTGCAATTTAAAACGCATGTTTATATGGCTAAGTGAAAAGAAACTGCATGCTCCCCGTTTAGAGAGACGCAAAGCAATATTGTGATCATAAAGGGGCATCGTCACTGGTAACGGGCAAACATATTATTCACCACTCGTCCACTCAAAATTTGAAAGGGAACAGATGGACGGCCCAAAGCAGTTAATATGCCTGGCCAGACATAGCTAATACTTGAGAAAGAGCTTAATGTAGTTTTGAGATTTACGCGTAGGCATGTAACACTGTGTCCTGCCTTTCATCCTCTCTGGTTATATATGTATAGGGGGTGCTTGGTGGCTGTATTTTTTTTTTCGTTCTGTAGTTCTGAACTGACCTTAATTTCTCAGCGAAAGATTGAACATTGTGTTGTGCACCGAAGGCCTTTGGAATGTGGTCCTAATGAAGCGCATAAGAGAAATTCAACATATGATTTGATTTGTGGGGCTTAACGTCCCAAAACCACTATATGATTATGAGAGACGTCGTTGGGGAGTGCTCCGGAAATTTCGACCACCTGGGGTTCTTTAACGTGCACCCAAATCTGAGAAAACGGGCCTACAGCATTTTTGCCTTCATTGAAAATGCAGCTGCCGCAGCCGGGATTCGATACCGCTACCTGCGGGTGAGCAGCCGAGTACCTAGCCACTAGATAGACCACCACGGCGGGGCATAACTTCTACATATGACACCAAACAAAATAGACAGCATCGGCGAGAGATTTGTGTACAAGAATCGTTTCCTGCCAAGAAAATAACGGTTGCTTTTTATCACAAAACACTTAATTTATTATCTCTGTTTAGGTTCCCCCAATGGGCTTCTTGAAAAATTGCAAGGAGCCGCCGTGGTATGAACAGTGGTATGGTCTGAGAGAAAAGCTGTATAACTCTGTATATTATTCTTCGTGGTAGACCTAATGCTTTCAGTGAAAGATGCGTCTTACGTCTAGTAAAGAAAACTGATAACAAAAATAAATTTGTGGCAAAAATGATTCCCATAGTGTGTAGAGGTTACCTCATGAATAATTAGGAACACCTCTCATACTCATTTGTGAACATTGAAGCCGGCGAGATTAGGAACGGCTATAAAATGTTGGAGGGAGCTGTTGTGCCTTATGGCCTGTAATTTAGTACTTATAAGAAACAGACCACGACAGGGTTGACAAGTTTTTAATATTTGAATCGAGGGAATCGGAATAGAGATGACGAATACACTGTGGCAAAAATCAGTCTTCTTTGTCCTTCACATGCTTCAAATAAAAAAGCAATCCATGAGAACGAGTGCGCAATCATGATGTTCGCTTTATGGCTCTGGAATCATGAAACCAGAGGAAAGTATAAAATGCGTAGGGCGTATTGTTTTTATCTACATTTCTCTGTTCTCTTTTAGATTTTGCTGTGTGATTTTTGATGACCCAATGCTGACGTTGGGCCTTGTTTTTGTAACACAGTGACAACATAAGACGTTTGCAAAAGGTCATTTGTGGTCGTCGTCCTTTAAGACAAACACTTTACATTGTTGAAGCCCTAAATGCTTCATGGTTGAACACAGTGTTGTGTGAGTGAAGAATGAACGCCTCACTGGCAGCGCCAGAAAATGGTGGACACAACTAGAAAAGCCGGCCAAGTGAGCGTTTGGCCTTTTTTCTTGCATCCCTGTTCATTATTTTAGGGGCGAAGCTCCTCTTAGTGTAACCTTGTCACTTGTCATGCGTAACAAAGAGAAGAAGAGACGAGTAAGAAAAGAAGGCAAAAGAAATTGATGACCATTTCTTGTCTCATTTCCTAGATGGCGTTACTCTGCCGCTACTCTCCGAAGTGCCTTAATTTTTCGATCGGCTGCGGCGCA